>PVKS010011410.1:22911-56905 GCA_004027875.1 Aplodontia rufa | reverse complement strand
GGGGGGGGGGGACAGTGAGAGAAAGAGAGAAAAAGAGAAGCAATTTTATTTAGTTTTTCATGTAGCTTTTGTTGCTCTGACACTTTGTTGTGTATGTGGTGCTGGGGTCTGAACTTGCGTCTTTGCGCATGCCAGGCAAGTGCCATAACTGCTGAGTCACTGCTCCAGCCCTAAAGTCTCATAATCTCTTGAAGCAGGTAATTTGTTGTTTCTTAAATTGAGAAAAGAAAAAATGGAATTAAATTTGTTAAAAATTATCACAGAGTGAATGGATTAAAAAACTTGTATATATACACACAACATGGACTTCTACTCAGCAATTAGAAACAATGAAATTGCAGCCTTTTAAGGTGAATGGATGACAATGGAAGAAATCATGCTGAGCAAAGTTAGCCAAACCCAGAGAGTCAAAGGTCAAATGTTTTCACTCATTTGTGGAGGCTGCAGCTTAACCGAGGCCTATGTGAAAGGTAGTCAATCTCATGTATTAGAACCAACAAAGGCATAGCAACACATGATCTAGGGCAATCATAGATGCATATCTGGGAGGAGGTGGGATGGGGAAGGGAGGGGAGAGGAAGGGAGAACAGGGAGGGATCTGGGGGTAACTCTGATTTAAGAATATATGCATGTCATATTGTTATGATATGCATTTTTGATTTACAATAACTAAATTTATTAATAAGAAATCACACAGACAAAAAATTATCACAGAGTTGGTGACCATCTTCTGACTCTCCTGACCATCTTTGTAGTGCCCTTTCTAAAAGGCAGGACAGTTTCTAGTGGTAAGGTGCATTAGTAATGCATTACTGCATGCGAAACTATATTCAAATTTTGCAGTTTAGAACAACAAAACCCTATTATCTCACAATTTCCAAGGGTGAGGAATTCAAGAAACATTTAGCTGGGTGGCTCTCACTCAGGGTGTCTGAAAAGTCACAATCAAGGTGTTGGTCAGTGCTAGCCATGGTGGTGCCCGCCCATAATCCCAGCAGCTTGGGAGGCTGAGGAAGGTGGATTGCTAGTTCAAAGCCAACCTCAGCAACTTAGCAAGACCATAAGCAACTTAGCAAGATCCTGTCTCGAAACAAAAAAATAAATTAAAAAGGGGGTGAGGGCTGGAAATGAGGTTCAGTGGTCAAGCGCCCCTGGGTTCCATCCCCAGTACCAAAACAAACAAACAAATAAAAAAGATGTTGGTTAAGCCTTCAGACATGGAAGCTGGCTTCTCCCAAATGCAAGAGAGTGAGAAATGAATAACCCCAAACAAAACTGTGGCCATTTATAATGTAACCTTGGAAGAGTGTCCTTTCATCACTTCTGCGATGTGCTTTTTCTTTAGAGTCAGTCATGACTCCAATCCTACTCAAGAGCAGTTACATAAGTGCATGAATTCCAGGGGTCAAATTCTTTGGGCATCATCGTGGAGATTGCCTTCCATACACAGATATGCCCAACACTGCCCAGGAAGAGAATGGCTGGACCTGGAATCCTCGCTCCATGACTGGGTTTTGCCTGGAGGGATTTTTGGTATATGAACGGTACTAGTATGACAACAGAAAATTTCAAAGCAAGAACTTGAAGAAGTAGACTTGAGACCACATTGCCCTGGTCAATTTAACACAGATTATAAGCATGGGAGTATGGAAATGGGACTCTACTTATGCCCATATTCAGAGAGGCTGTGGCTTGCATAGACTCACTAGCCTTTCAGAAAGTGGTGCAAAGCTTTCAGAAATTTATACTTAGAGAATAGCTCTTTCCTAAAAGACAAGATGGAAGAGTGTCTTTAGAGACTTTGCTTCTGCATTTCATGAATCTCTCCCAGAGAAGCAGCTATCACAGTAGATGTTCAAAGGCCTTGCATATCACAGTCAGTTACTTGTGCATTCATTGGGAATCTCTTAGTAAATAATCTTGATTTTGTCTTTTAGACTTTGTGGTCTTCTTGAAATATCTCTACAGTAGTACCTATATTTATTTTAAGAGCAATTAAGGAAGATACTTTGAAAAGAACACTTCTTCCCTCAGAGGTGTTTGAATCTGTGACTAAGACTCTGGATTTACAAAAGAAGAAACAGTGCTATGTGGGGCTGATAGGCAGTGGGTCTGCACTTCCTGCAAGGGCCCTGGGAAGGGATGGATGAGAAAGGGTTCCAGTTGGGAAAGAACAACAGAAGCCATGGGGGAATAGGCACTCCCACACACTGCTGGTGGGAGAGGACATTTTTACAACCTCTCTGGAGGTCAATTTAGAAACACACATCAAAATTATAACATGCTTATGCCCTTTGACCCCAAAATTCCACTCAGGAACTTATCTGAAGAATGCACTTGCACACATGTGAAATCTATGTCTGAGGTTATGCACCACAGCACTACTGGTGGTGGCAAAAGCCTGGGAACAATCTGAGAGTGCATTACTCATAAAAAAAATTTATGGCATATCCTCATAATGTGAAGTTATATCGTTGTAAAAAAAAGTATGAAGTTGTCTGTACAAAACCTGCACATGGACATCTCTAGATGCTTTATTCCCAATTGCCTAAACTTAGACAAACCAAGATGTCCTTCAGGAGGTGGGCGGATAATTAAACTGTGGCCCATCCAGGTGATGGACTATTATTCAGAGCTAAAAAAGAAATGAGAAATCAAACCAAGGAAGGACGTGGAAAAACCTTACATGCATAGTATTAACTGAAAGAGGGCACTCTGAAAAGTCCACATGCTATCTGATTCCAACTGTATAACAGTCTGGGAAACAGAAATCAGTAGTTCCTAGGGACTGAGGAGGTGGAGGAAGGAATGAATGGGTATAGCAGAGAGGATTTTTAGGACAGTGTTAGCTTTCCATCACTCTGAGAAAACAGCTGGGATAATCCAATCAACTTAAAAGGAGGCAAGGTTTCTTTTGGCTCCTGGTTTCAACGTTTCAGTCTATGGTCAATTGGCCCTGTTGCTTTGGGCCTGTGGCAGTGCAGTGCTTCATGGTGGTAGCCTGTGGCCTGACTGCTCACCTCATAGTGGCTGGAAAACAAAGAGATAGAAAGGGCTTTGGATCCCCACGTTCCCTTCAAGAGCACACTCTGAATGGCCTCACTTCCTCCAGCAAGGGCCTGCTCTTAAATGATCCAGCACTTCCCAATAGTGCCATGGGCTAGGGGCTGAGTTTCTAACACATGTGACTTTAGGGGACATTTCAGATCCAAAGTATAGAAGGCAGTGAAACTATTCTGCATGGTACGTAATAGTGAATACATGTGTTTTAGCTTTTTTGTTGTTGCTGTGACTAAAGGATCTGACAAGAACATTTTAGGAGGAAAAGTTTATTGGGGGCTCATGGTTTCAGAGGTCTTAGTCCATATAAGGCCAGTTCTATTCCTTGGGGCTCAAGGTGAAGCTGAACATTATGGCGGAAGGCATGGTTCCAGGAAGCAGAAAAGAGAAACTCCACTCCAGACACAAAATATATATCCCAAAGGCACGTCCCCCAATGACCTACCTCCTCCAGCCACACCCTACCAGCGTACAGTTAATTCCTCCCAGGGGAAGGCTCTCATAACCCAATCATTTCACCTCAGCCTCTCTGGATTGCCTCACACAAGCTTTTGGGGGATACCTTTCAACCAAACCATAGCAACATATCAAATCCACATAGTGTTCGCTTGAGTAACAGTGATGTATCCATGTAGGCGCATCAGTTGTAGCAGTGCATCACTCTGGTTGGGGGTCTTTCTGGAGCAGGTTTGTTCCTATGGAGGAACAAAATTTTTGCTCAAATTTTCTGGGAGCCTAGGGCTACTCTAAAATATGAACAATATTTTTTTAAAAGGGAGACAATTAGAATCAATTTTTATTTAGTCCTTCACATGGCCATTGCTGCTATGACACTTATCTGTGTACATGGGTGCTGGGGACTCAACCCGTGTACTCACGCATGCCGGGCAAGCACAGTAACCGCAGAGCTACCGCTCCAGCTCCATGAAAGATATTTTTAAAAAAACGATATGGGTATTACTCCTGGATAACAAAGTATATATACGTTGGTTACTGATGGTTTGATAACGTTTCCCCCTCAATTGTATCTCTATATACTTCTAATTTTAAAAAAAACTTAAACTATATGGAAGCTCTTCATGTGCTAACATGGAATTTTTTCAAGATGCTTTGTTAAGTGACAGAAGCTAGGTCTTTCCCATGAGGTCATTCAATAGGAAGAGAAATTTGCAAAGCAGTGTGCCTGTTGTCTTAAAGTGGCTCAGCAGTATGAGAAGGTATTTGTACAATTTGCCTTTGGGACTAATCTCGAAAGACTACACTCATACTATAACCTGTCTAGTTTTTGAAATATTATTTTGCTCCTAGGAATTTCAGCAGCTCTGTCTGGTGAGAAGTGCAGAATGTCACACTCCAAAGGGCTTCTGTGGGTTGCTTGGCATCAGGTTGCAGATCGACAGTACATCCAAATTGGCCAGTTTATCTTGACTCCAAAGCAAACAGCTCATTAATCATAGCGCAACCCCTCTCACCCTGTCTCCCTATCGCCTGCCTGTAAGGGAAGCTACGTATTTGTTTATTGAATAAAACAAAACTCCTGCTTCTAACTAGTGGGAGAAAAGGTCAAACTGCCAAGACTTGATGTAATCAAAGGGCTAATGGTAAATAACTCCGAGGTTGCACCTATGGTATAGAACTATTTGGAAGAACAGTGGAGTGGGAGGCAGTTAGAATGCCTTGAAGGACACTGAAACGGAAAGAATGTGAGAGCACTGGCCGAGTCCACTGCATAGGGACTGCTTCTGGCCATCACCTCAGAGAGAACAAAGAGGCCTTAAACCGGTGGGAACTCAGATCTGGTGCCCTTTAAAAAAAGAAAAAAAGAAGGTGGGAGGTAGAAGAACAGATCTGTTGTTCCTGGAAGACATGGGCTGGAATTATCCAGTTCTGATCCTTTGCTTTAAGAAAGAAATCATAAGAAACCAAAGTGACCTAATCCAGAAGGCAAAGAACATATTTCCACAGGCTCTGCTGCCCTTAAGAATTCTTTCAGATGCCTAACTTTGTGCAAGACAAGAGGGGCCAAGGAGGAAATGGGAGGAAAGGCAGGTAGTGAACGGTGACGCAAATCGTGGGGGAGAAGCACTTCATGTTTATATTTATACAATTTCCTCTCAAGAAATCATGCTTCAGTTCTCATAGCAATTTTTGAGAGGAAAAAAATGTGAGAAAATATATACAATGTCTGGAATTTTATTTATTTATTTATTGGAGCTGGGAATCAAACCCAGGACTTTGCAAACGCTGGGTGAGGCCTTTCCACTGAGTACCCCCAGTCCCACACAACTTTTAGTAACATGTAATTCCACATGCGCTTCCACCATTACCAGAATAGTGAAGGTGATCCATTCAATATCTACTGAGTGCCCCTGTCTAAGGTGCTGAGGTGCAAAGGTGGAAGTGACACCCCACGTCTGCCAGGGCTTTGTCTGTTCAAAGCCCAGACCAGCCACCAGGGGTATGGTCACTACATATACCAGGGCCAACCCAGGCCAGAGTACAGTCTGGTATCTGAGCTTCTCTTTCTCCCTGGAAGAAAAACGATAAAATACTGGTCATGTTAATATCGAATATTTTTCAATAAGTAGGCTTGATTTTTATCATGTTAGGAAATGCTTATCCTCAAGAATTCTTCATTGTTAAGTATGTGGTATGTACTGCTGTATGAGTTTGATGCCTTTGTGCAAGAGGCTGGATTTTGATTCTTGCGAACCTTTTACCTTTGTAGACCATAGTTTTTTGAAAAGTTGAAATATCATACTTGCAAAGTATTTTAACATTTTATTAAAACTATACTTTGTGACATATTAGTATAAAGATGAATATATATGAAATTTTTTTCTGTGACCTAAAAGTTGTCTCTTTTCTTTCTGATTTTAAAAGAAATTAGGACATTTTTTGTAGGCACTTAAAATACTGTGGCCCTAGCACTGTGCTAGTAGTACCTTACAGACGAGTTGCCCCTGATGCCAGCCCGAGCCTCATTGTCAAATGAACACCACCAATAAGAAGGGCTATAGACAGGCACCGGTCGGAATTCCCCGCAGCCAGCTGTGCCGACATGACGTGTCTCGCCAGTGTTGCGTCTTACTGCTTATAGCAGCCTGAGGCATGCCAAATGTCTTTTGAACCCCTCTGCTCACTCTGTGTTCCACAATGGTTTCAGAGAGGTAAAAGCAAGAAGAATGGGATGAGCAGCACACAGAACAATTCAAGCAACAGAGCGGCTCTGAAACTGGAGGAGGGAGGAAGGGAGGAATTGCTCAGACTTTTCTCATGGATTATCTGTGAGTCAAATACAAATGGCCAGTCATAACAAGCCCTGCTAATGGAAGCGATCAACAGAGAGTACGATTGACAGATGCTAACACCACGCAGAGTGAGATTTGTTAACACTATGTGTGAACAGGAAGAATAAAACCTTAGCACATTTTGACATAGGAAAACTGGATTTTTGTGGAAGTAAAATAAAAGATATAAGACAGAATTCACACTGGCAAAGTCTATCATGTAGGCTAAACCAAAAGTAATAAATGAGCAAAAAAAAAAAGTGATTTATCAGTTTCCTGAAATGCAGCTTTAAATTTTTAATTTAGGTATCCACATATCCATATAATTGTAACTGTGTAGGAATGTTCTCGAAGGAAAACTCTAAGGAGATACCAGGGGTTACATCTGGGGAGAGATTTGGACCCATGTGAGGCAAAGTTAATGAAAGGAGACTTTTTGGTTTTTATTCTCCATAAGAGAGCATTGATCCCACCTTTTTAAAAAGAAAAAAAAAAGAGGGACAGTGAGAGAGAGAGAGAGAAACAGAGAATCAATTTTATTTATTTTTTTCGTGTGGCTTTTGTTGCTCCATTGTGTACGTGGTGCTGGGGTTTGAACCCACGTCCTTACGCATGCCAGGCAAGGACTGTAAGCATTGAGCCATCGCTGCAGCACAGATTCTGTCTTTTTAATAAGGCTTTTGTTGTCTCGTGCGTTGTGGTCTTGCTTTCCACCACGGCCATGTCTAGCGTGGCCATCATTTCCCTTAATGTTTACACACTCTTGTTCGTTTTTCTGAAGTTGCAGCAAATTCCCCTTCTGTGTCTTCTTACCTTTTGCTCATATGGGAGCATTCAGCTTGATTGATGGCCAGGAAAATACAGATATCTTTGTGCAGGCAGTAGGACAGGCACTACCCCAGTTTGGAGAAGAACTTAAAATATTTCTTCAAGGTGACCTGAATGGTTTTAAAGACCACATTCCCAGCTCAGAGCTCTCTCTGCTATCAGACTACACTTCTGAGTCATCAGCCTCAAAGATATAACATAACAAATCTGCTGCTCAAAAGGAGATGGATCCCCAATGTGCTTTCTAGGTCAGATGCCTACAATGGGTCTCCTTTGCCTAATTAAAATAGTTCAATGACAGATATACTGGGAAAACTGGGATTTAGAATCAAAAGAATTTATTTAAAAATTATACACATTGCAAAAATGTTAGACAATTGCCTACTCTCAATTAATTTAGAATTTTTTGGTTTTATGATGATGTGAAAGTATACCCATCTAATCATTGTTTTTCACTTTCAGTACGGTATAGAAGAAATTACATGAGCTATTCAATGGTTTATCATAAAATTGGTTTTCTAAGGTGACCTTGCCCAACTGTAGATTAACGTGAGTATTCTCTGCATGTTCAGAGCAGGCTAGGCTAAGCTGTGATGTTTGATTCCATTGGTTAGATGTGTTCAATTCCTTTTATAAGTAGGATATTGTCAAATTACAAGGGCTTATTAGGACATAACCGTATCACAGCTGGAGGAGTATTTTAGTTTCTAAAGAATTCCTGTGTGTCTCCAACCCCTTAGCTGTTCTGTGTGATTACTCTGCAGTCCACTCATCATAAAGTGAACTCAGATGAGCAGGAGATAGAACAAATGCATGCCCTCCTCCCATTTCTGAAGAGGATTTGTAGGCTGTAAAGAGAAGCTTCTTCATAAAATGAGACTCTGATCCTCCACAGGATTTCAAGGCTCGCAGCTCTGCTGTCTAGGTCAGTCCCTCTGTCTGCTCTGTGCCTTCCCTCCATTCCCAAGCCACCTCCATTCAAGAGCCGTCAGCTGGGTCCCAGAGTGGGCGAACCATACTCAGGAAGAGGTTGCCTCATTTCCTGTGTTAGCTCAAGAAGCTTCCAGATCACATGCTTCTCTAGGAAAACTAAGAAAAAGTCACCTCACATTCATTCTTTTGTACTTCATGGAGTCCCTGGGCCGGACCCACTTCATGAGCACACACACTTTCTCTTTTCCAGCACCTGTCTTGGTCTACATTCCTATGAAAAGCTCAGGGAAGGAGTTTTCAGAGTTTTAAAGTCTTAGGAGGGAAAAGATTCCAGTTCCCTGCTGTTCTTTAAGATTGAAAGTTTTGGAAACCTGTCTGAGGAGAGCAGAATTGTCACAGGGATTTTTGAAAATTCTAGAGGGAATGAGTGTGGGGAGGGTATAGAATAAACTCCAACAGGATGTGAGAGCTGACCATTTTGTGATACCATGATTGGGGGGGGGTACTGTTTTTATTCCAAAGTATATGATGCATGTCAAGCCAATCTGATCAGAAATCATGTCATTGGTTCTCTTTAGCACAGCTGCCATAGGCTGAGAGCACTTTCAGAATGTAATTCCCAATGAAAAGTCATGGGGTGGGGAGGAGATATAAGGAAGGATCCAATTTCCAAGAATAACCTCTGATCCTATTTCACTAGGCACTCCTGGGGATTAAAGGACCTGTCACCTTTCAGAAGTCACATTGTGTTGAAATATCCTGCATCATCTCACCTGTGATTATGCTTCCTTTTCCTTGGCGTGTCTAGAATTAGAGAGCATCAGGTTAACACCACTCCTTCAGGAGCTGCTTTAGAAACAACTGGAAGCTTCTAGGGTCAGGGCAAAGAAATTCCCTTTAGTCCTCTACCCAGGGCTCTCCTTCTAGGTCCAGTTGATCACAGGAAAGACTTTTCTAGGAGTCTTCTCTTGCAAGACACTGACATAGTATTCATGTAACAAGGCTACTGCCCTCAAAATAGCCTGAGAATCTATCAACTCCAAACTGTTCACTTTGAAGAAGTAATGTTACACAGAGAGAAAGAGAAGAGGAAATGAGATGACCTTTAAGGAAACCCATTAGAAAAAACTTAGGGACATGAGTAGAAAATTGAGACCCTCTGGTGATGCCATAGCCTAAGGACAATTGCATGCACAGTGTAGCCTTGTTCATTGTTGTGTCTCTGGCTCCTCTCATGCTAGAAACTAAAAACATTTTGTGTTATGAATGAATGGAAAACTTTAAGTAAATTGCCTACATAGATAACGAATGTGGAGACAAGCAAAATGAACGTGTAAAAGACCCTGGCATGGGAGCTCTGTCTGGGTTGCCTAACAAGATAGAGGGACTGACAGCCCCACTTCTCCTAGAAGGAGGTGGGGCTCCCATAGGTCCAATTACATGCCTTTCCCTGGCGGAGGAGGTGGCCTGAACTCAATTTCCAACAGGTTTGGCACCCCAGAGCGTCCAGGTGCTGGGCCACTGTCATTTCCTAGCAAGCCCTAATCAGCTAAGAACCTAAGCTCAGACAATTTGCAACTGAGCCCCAAATATTGATTCAACCAGGGCAACTCTGCTTTCATACTCGGGGGCTGTGACCCACAGAGACACCCAACTTGGTAAAAGTAGAGAAGAAGAAGTAGGGTGTCTCCCTTCGATCACCACCCCTTTATCTTCAGTGTATCTGCCACTCTGAGGATGCCAACCCAAGAGAGGACACAATGCTTGCAGTTCTGTCTGTAGGTTTCAGCCTGCTCGTTGTTGGTCACCCAATCCTAATTCACAATATTATGAGTTAGAGTCGAATCATAGTCTGATTACAACCAGAAGCTATACTCTTTTTACCAGTCTAGGAACCAAATAAATTGAGTGCTGGTTGTAAGTCACATGACAAGTCATGGCAGGATCAGGAGTACAGTCTGACCCTCTTAGATACAGAGCCCCTGCTTCTTCAAATCATTTATGTAGTCACTTGGGGCAATGACAGATGACTGATGCATGTGTTAGGGTTCATGGGGTGGAAGGACCTTGATATAAGCTTTTGTAACTACAGTACCCCTCACACCGATCTTGGGAAATCCGTGCCCTCCCGAGAATTTCTGCAAATTCTTAATGGACTTATAGTCACAGAGTTTTGGCACTCATTTTGCAACTGAGCCCATGGTTAGACCTATTTCTAATGATTAGAGAATTCAGCCTTCAAATTTTACAAGTGTAATTTTTAAGATTTGGTTTGTTCTGGAATTCAAATAAGGTCCACACTTGTGATTAGCAGGCATGTTTTTTAGGTCACTCTTAATATATAAGCTCTACATCTATCTCTTATTTTCTGCTTCTTTCAGTTTACCTATTGAATGAGCCAAGTTTATCTTGTAGTTTCCTAGGTTCAGATTTTGCAGATTGGATCCATAAATAGCATCAATTGGCATGTTTCCTAGTTAATTGGTATTTCTAAATGGTGGTAGTCTATCTGTATTGCTGCTCTTTCACTTATTGGCCAGAATAACATTTATAAAGAGAAACTTCCTTTCATCAATTATTTTCTTATCCAGATATTTTCTTACCTATTCTTTCTGGAAAGATAACATGCATGCTTTATTCTCTCCCTTCATTTATCAGCTAGAAATGAAAAATCTCTGAAGATGACTAAGGAGATTTTTAAAAAATCATGAAATCATAAATTTAAATAATTTCAGTATCTTTTAAATAATTGAAGTATTGTTCATTTCAAATGCATACATTTTCATGTATATGGTCAGAGGGATCTTATCTGACTGAATGGACTCCTGAATCATTTGCTTCATCTTGTTATATTTTAGACCTAGAATTATCACTTCTCTTGAGTGTCCTGGTTTCTTTTACTGAAAAACTGGTGTCTGGAGATCATATTCTGGGAACCAGGGAGTGTTCATTGTTGCTAGGCTGTTTATTGTTTCTTATTAGTTTTTTTTAACATGAAATATAGCAAGGGTTCATACTGATTCCACTTCAAATTTTTCTGGAGAGTTTTATCTTTTTTATTTTCCAGCTATCTCTTATTTCTCAGTGCTAAGTCCAGGGTCCCTATGACAGTGGTATTGATAGTCAGAATATCACATAATCACTCAGTAGCCCTATGCTACCATTCACTCACAACAGCTTTAAAATAACAATACCAAAACTACACCAATACTCTGATTACTAAAAGCAATGAAATATTTTATTTTTTTATTTTTTGTGGTTGTTTTGGCCACAGAGTGTATCCTAGTTACTGAATTTTAAAATCACTTGAAAGTGTTCTTTATGTGGTCAAACCATCAACTGGATACACATTTAGGTTTAAATTCATTGGTTCCATTTTTTTCTTAATTGCTTCCTGTGAAGTTTTAATAATTTGCCTCAGGGGCTGGAGTGGTAGCTCAGCAGTTTCTGTGCATGCCTGGCATGCATGAATACTTGAGTTCAAACCCCAGCACCACATACACAGCTAAATGTCGGAGCAACAAAAGCCACATGAAAAACTAAATAAAAATTGATTCTTTCTTTCTCTCTCTGTCTCTCTCTCTTTCTCTCTCTCTCTCTCACTGTCACTCTCAAAAAAAAAAAACCTCACTTTTAAAAAAATAATAATTTGTCTCAGAAATTAGAATGTAAAATTTTTATGGACCATAGTATTGAAAAGTTTGGTTCATACCCAACAGGAAGATTACATTCTAGAAAAGTCTTCCCATTCTGAGAAAGCATGTTAAATATCTGATGAGTGAAAAGATCCAGTTGATAGTTTCTCTTTGTGGGCAAAATATTGCCCTAATGAGCTCAAATTGTTTTATACAATAGAGCTTTGTTTTCTATCACAAGACATGCCAGACTCCTGGAGGGGGTCGATGCCCTACCCTCCAAAGACATCCCAACTGGGGAAGAGTATGAATGGGTCCACACAGCAGTCAAAAAGTTCTTCTGAGGGAAACTGCAACAGGTAAAACCCAAGGTGGTTATCCATGTTTTGGCAGTTACCCTGGATAACAAAGTTTATATCCATTGATTGCTAATGTTTTGATAATGTTTCCCCCTCAACTATATCTCTATATACTTCCAATAAAAAAATAAAAAAACTTACTGTATGTGCTAGCTCTCACTTAAGTCTCAGTCTTGAATCTACGAAAGAAAAAAGTAAATACTGCATTCTGCTCCATAATAATATTAGATGCAGATAAAAATTACTTTAAAAATAAATGCCGTCACAAAAATTGGCACTACTGGGAGCTGCATCACACACTTCAATGTGCGGTTTTTGGTCCTTTATGAGCTATAGCTTAATATTGGATTAGGAGGGTTGAGCGGTGGCTCCGAGGATTCGGTGCTTGCCTCACGTGCTCAGGGACATGAGTTCAAACTCCAGCACCACGCACACAACAAAGTTTCTGAGCAACGGAAGCCACATGAGAAACTAAATAAAACTGATTCTCTCTTTCTCTCTCTCTCTCTCCCCTTCTCACTGCCCATCTCTCTTTAATTTTATTTTTTCAATTAGGAGGACAGATGCCTTGGGCTGCCAGGATGCTTCACCACATAGTTGTCTCAAATGCTTCTGATTTAAATTGAAAATATTCTGTTAATTAAATTTTGTTTCCAAGTGAAAAGACAGCTTTTAAGAGGTCTGTCTGGTTATATAGGAATACCTTCCATGTGGAATCTTGCACTGCAGTTACCTAAGGGCTGAGTGGGAGAAGAGCAGCCAGAAGGAAGAGAGTGTGTTCTTCTTCCCTCAGCCCTCCTGGAAGCTTCTCTTGGTCCGTCGATCACTGCTTTGGAACTTGGGCAGCCCTGTCTCACAACTGTAATGAGGAACCATAGCCTTGGTTAACCATGGTGTCATTTTTTTGGCAGAAGAAATATAGCATGACTTGGCTCTACAATTTATTAGTAATTACTACTCGCGTCTGTTTACTTTTTAAAAATTTCTCTACCTCCTTATGTCCTCAAATCACATCTCCTTTGCCTGATTCTTTATTCTTCTTCTCCAAATTAATTTTTTTCTGTTGAAATGAAAGCTTATTTTCCTAAATACTTTTTAATCATTGTGATTTCTTTTCTTTCAAAACCTCCTAGCAGCTAGGTGGAGGAGCCTTGTGGTCTGATTCCATTTCATGAGTAAATTCTCATCCAAGCTCTCTTCTTATGGTTTGGATAGAAGCAGAACTTTTGAAGCTGAAAGGAACATGGCTATCTTCTAGGTCAGTGGTCATCCAGCTGCATCTCAAACTACACGTCCCTTTGGAGAAAGGTGAGGTGTCACAGGAAACAGGTTGCTGAGTCAATTCCCCTTATCTCCCCAGGGCTGCCTGGCGTTGTCTGCTTTCCGTGTAGGGATCCCTTCCTCTAATACTTCATTGCTTCTGTTTTAAACTAAAATTTCACTATTAAAATAATTTGGAGATTATTGATTTGAGACCCATTACATAATTTTTTAAGCAAAAAGCGCAAAGCCACTAACTAAATGGTCCAAGGTCACACAGTAGGTTGATTACAGAACCCCAGGCTTAACCAAGATCTTTCAACTTCCCCACTAACTTGCCTCCTATGACCTCCCATTTCCATGAGGTAACAGAAATTAAGATCAAAATTGAAAAGGTTATTTGCTTAATGATTATTAGCAATGCTTTATGGAAAAAACTGGAGAGAGATTTTACAAAGTCTAAAGACCTACTCTCTGTGTGTGTCTTTACAGGGGGAACTTTGGGTGGGATGAGGGATAGTGTCATTATCTTGTATCCTATAAAATAATCTCCCAGGAGTTCAGGACCCTCCCTTGTCTAAGGATCTCAATTTCCTTTACAAACTGAGCTTCCCCAAGTAGGAAAGGGGAGGTTCTGACTAATTAATTACAGTTACAGTTTTCACATCCTTAACTGTTCAATCAGGAAAGTTGTGTTGGGACATGTTCCCACAATAAGACAGTATCCCCAGTAGAAAATTCCAGATATTGGGGTCACCACAATCACAGAAATGTGGAACCCAACAAAGTTAATTCTGGGCAGCTGGCTCCACTTGGGAAACCAAAACAAGCGGGAGACAATTTTTGCCCATTCATTTTTGCCTGCACTTGACTATCTGGGAGTCATAGGCAAACTTATCCTGTTTAGTCCTGAACTCTTGATTCCTACCCTCAAAACCTGATACTACCTCAGTTGGTAAGTTACATCCAATTGCTCTGCCCCAGAACCTGGAATTCATTCTCATTCTTATTTTCATTTTCTCACAGCACAAATCCAATCCACTGGTATGCTGTGTCAATTCTACTTTCAGAATATATCCCGTGAAGCAGAATGATATCCCATAGCTTTACAACCAATTTATTCAGCCACTATTTATTGAATTATTTATTGCTTACTGTATGCCAGATGTTCTGGGGACTGGGATAAATAGCAATGAGTAACAGAACCAAAGAATAGCATCTTCATGGAACCTGATTCTAGTGGACAGTGTCAGATTGTGGACCAAATAAAGAAGTGAATACATGCAGGAAAGGGTTGATGTCTAGAGAGAAAATGAACCAAATCAATGGGATGGGACTGCAAGGGTGCATGGGGGGGAATACACACCCTGCATCTGACCATTTCTTACCATCTTCATTAATACCACCTAATCTAAGTCGCCTTAAGGAAAACAAGTGCCTTCTCAACAGTCTGCCTCTTCCATTTTTATTCCTCTGTAATGTGTCCTTCACACTACAACCAGTTATCATTTAAAAGTGTAAGTCACATTAAGTCATGATTCTGCAAAAGCACTCCAGAATAAAATCCAATTTTGTGTCCAATTAATTATGTGGTCTTGGTTCATCTTGGACATCTGCCCTTTTTAAGCATGAATTCTTTCTGAGTCAGGAGTTGGGTAAGATAAAGTCTCTCAACCTAGGGTAGCCTCTGCCTCTGTGGTGAGCTGCAGTTATGTTCTCTGGGCTACAAAAACCAGGGAACATGTTGGTATGGTATGTGCTTTAATCTTTAAAAATATTTCAACACTGATGGGCATATTGTGGTATAAAGTGAAAATCTACATGGATAACACTAAAACATGGGACTTCAGAGAAAGTCACCTAGTCTAGTGGGCCCTTGTGGTGCTTGCTGTTCCCTCCCATCACACTTACAAAAAAAAAACAACCCTGAGTGGAAATGTTTTACAAGGTCCTCTCCAGGATGGTGTTCATTCGTGATGCCCCTGCCTCTGCCTCCCAGTTTAAGCAGCGGCTAAGTTTCTCAAAAGGAGTGAAAATTTGAAAATGGAAAAGCCAAGGAGTATATTTCAGTGGGTCAGAATTTAAAAATCAGTCACATTCTCCCCCTATATTGTATTAATTAGAACAATTCATTCATTTAACAGATGTTTATTGAGTGTCCACTCAAGGAAGGGAGAAGCAGGCCAGATGTGTGAGAGACAGAGGGAGGTCTGGGAAGGAAGTGTGCTTGGTGAGAGGAGGAGCAGAGAGGAGAAGGCACTTGCACTGCAAGAGGGGAGGGCAGTATGTCCCAGGTCTTACCTGGAATAGTGCTATAGCCTCCTGTGAAGTTCCCTCTCCACCCTCCATTGCCTCTCTGGGGTCAATTTCAACCCAGGTCCAGAATGATCTGTAGCCATAGAGGAGCTCTGTTCAAAAACTGCTGATAGGACCCACTGCAGTGGCTCACGCCTGTAACGCCAGCAGCTTGGGAGGCTGAGGTAGGAGGATTGCAAGTTCAAAGCCAGCCTCAGCAACCTAGGGAGGCCCTAAACAACTTAGCAAGATCCTGTCTCAAAATAAAAAGGGCTGGGGATGTGGGATGTGACTCAGTGGTTAAGCACCCCTGGGTTCAATCCCCACTGCCAAAAACAAGCAAGAACTACTGAAGATTTTCCACACTAGCCAGAGTAAAAGCCAAAGCCAACTAGGTCCCACCTTAGTGGCTCTCCGCTCTCACTGGCCATCAAAGTCTTTTAGGGACCTTTAGATAATATATTTACCTGTGCCCTACCTCCACCAATTAGGCTTGGGTTGGCCTGGGTTGGAGTCCAAGCATGATCTGGGACCTGTCCAACATTGTCCATCACTGCCCTCCCCTCCTGCATGGCAGGGGCCTGGCCTCTCTCCTCCTCTCACCAAGCACACTTCCTTCCCACACCTCCCTCTCTCGCACACACCTTGCCTCCTGCTTCTCTGGATATATTTTTGAATGCAGAGATATCATGATGTTGCTGCTGAGTGAGAAGCAAATAAACATTTTTTTAAAGTGAATATAAAAATGTCTATTTTAAAATTTAAAAAAATCTCTAACATGTCCTAAGAAGACACAAAGTGCATTAGTGTTGACCATTGCCCCTGATGTTCCCTGGCTTCTTTATAAGGACTGTTGTAACCACCACTCTTGGCTGTGCATGCTGGTCCTGCAGGCTCAGTCCTTTCTCTGCGCCGAGCTCCGCTGGCAGAACATGGTCTCAATGTGTGCTCGTGGGGAAGCCTGGGACTCCCCACGGACCTGCAAACTTCCATTTTGGCTTTGAAGATGAAGGCCATCTGCTACTTCTCAACTGAGGGCCTCCCTTAGATATTAGCATGCCTCTCTCAATGAGGGTCTTATGTATGTACAACAAAACCACTTAAAGAATAATTAGGCCATCGGTTGCACTCTTGAACTGATCTGCCAGCAACAGACCCTCCAGCATTTTAGCATGCAATGTAATATTTTAAAATATGTTATTCTGAAGCAAGTGTGGCTTTCCAAAAAGGATTTGGCCTATACTCTAAAAGACTGTGGCTGTGAAAAGCACTCATCTCCCATCTCTGGTCCTTTCTACCAGGGGGTCATTCTAGGGAATCAGGAAATTCCCTTGAGGTCCTTTGAATCCCTGGGGAGCACTGGGGAAAGGGATCCCTTGCCTGGGACAGATGTTCTGGGCGATGTGGTGATAATTAATCTTGCCTCCAGACTCCTGAAAATGAAGCTTGGTAAACAAGGTGAGTCAGAACCCTCTCGTTGGTCAGCCCCCTTTCAGGGGTGTTAAATGTCTGGCTTGGCACTTTGCTTTGTTTAACTTTTCAGCCTGTTTTAACACATGGAACCTTCTGAAACCCTAGCCAAGGGGCCTCCAGAGCTCGCTCCAGTTCGTTCTGGTCTGTCACTTTGGTGTTAGCATTTTCCTCACTCTCGTTTCCAGTTTGAGTTATGAAACCATTTCAGTTCAGTTTTAATAACCTCCCTGGCATGGCAAGCTCTACGAGAGCTGCCAAACTTAATACGTTGACTCCCTGTGATGAGGGCAGCGGCTCTGGCTGGGGACGGGGAGGTGGATTTTCTATAAACGCATCCGTTTTCCATTACAGTTGCTCTGATTTGGTAGCAGACTGCCAGGTGAGGCTGGTTTCCTCTTCTGCACGCAATCACTTCTGACTTCTCTTTCTGCGTTTCCCTCGGACTAAATCAGCTACCTGAGATCCATCTTTCTGCCTGAGGAATGAAGCCCAGGGCTCAGCAGCCCTGGGAGGATTTGACTATACCCGGAAGCACACAACTTCAGCTGGTGACTTCCCTGTAGTGATTCTGGAAGCTTCCCTGATCATAAGAGAGCCAACTGCTCTGGTGCAGAGAGAGAGCGAGCTGTCTTTGTGGAGTTGCAGTAGGATTCTATCTTGAAAAATGGATTTGCATCTGAGCTGCAGTCCCGCAGCTGTAGACCTCAAACCCCTCTAAATCTACCCCAGGAAGGACTCCCCTGAGCCACTCCAGGAGAGTAGGGGATTGGGTCCTTATTCAGCTTCATCCTTTCCTCAGAATCTGTTAATTTAAGACACTTACACTCTTATATTGAATAAAATATGCAAAACATCTTATTTCTCATTAAATGTTCAATAGACCATAGATTTCATGGGCTGGTTTACAATACATAGACACCCTGCTTTAAACCAATAAAACACATGAAATTTCAAATTTATAAACAAAAAGGTTAAGACAGTATACAATCACTTGCTTTACAAGAAAAGTAGCTATAAGAAATTTTCCATATCTATGCTTTTGTAGAGCAATAATGTACTACAATTTCTGTATTCAAACAAGGTGAGCTATTTCTATAACAAAAACTGTAGAACAATAGGTCAGCAAGAGAGCCAGAAGCCTGCCCAAAACAAGTGCACCATTTTCACGTGGGAATCGGGCCACCTGTACTTTCCTTTGGAACCTCAGCTTAATATTACTAAATTCCCACAAAACTCCCCTCGGGGAATTCAGTGATGAACTGGGGGAAAGTTTCCTCAGGTTTTTTGCTACTCTTACTGCACAGGTTTGTGGCCTCTGGAAGCAGGGGGAACAGAAATCTCAGAGACTGCAGATTCCCTGTGTGGACAGAGGGCAGCCATCTGGCAGTCTTATCACGTGGCAGTTCTCAGCCTTGTGTGGTGGGTAATGCCCTCAGGGCGACATAGATTGCAGGCTATGGATAAGACAGAGCAGGGGTGTGGTGCAATTGTGCAGGTGCTGGCAGAAACCGTGCCATCTCCCCATCCCACCCCTGCTCAGGAAAGCTCAATAGAATGCAGGTGACAAAGGAGGTGTCACTGTAGGGTGCAATGTGCTCATATCGCTTTAAAATGTATTACCTAAGAGTCTGGACATCCTCGGCCACAACAACTCACTCCCTAAAAACCTTCCTGCTGAGGCCTGCTGATTCAACCTGCCACTGTAAGAGCATGGGATGGGGGCCTTCAAGGCAATGGCGTATCTTTCAACCAATCAGAATCCAAGCAGGCAGGGACAACTCCAGGGCCTGGTAGGCATCTAGAGGTGATGGGACTGCAGGAGGAGCCTAAGGGGAAGACGGGCACAGGGTCTTGGGACAGAAACTTAGCTTCCTGTTTTCTGAGCTAGATTCACTAGCCTTAGGCTGCCCAAGGCAGGTTGAGGCCCATCACCTTGACTCTGCCAGGTTTATTTCTGTTTGGGGGGACTGGGGGAAATGCACCATTAGCATATTCATAGCTCTGGTGTTTCTTTGGATGGCTAGATGCAAAGAATCATCCATAGTCATGAAAGCTCAAGAACAGAGAAGTCAAAGAGTGCATTTAGAAATGTACTGGGGTTGGAGCGGTGGCTCGGAGGTTACGGTGCTTGCCTGGCATGTGTGAGGATGCAGGTTCGAACCCCAGCACCACGTACACAACAAAGTATGTGAGTAAGGAAAGTCACATGAAAAACTAAATAAAATTGGTTCTCTCTTTCTCTCTCTCTTTCACTCTCTCTCTCTCTCTCTTTATAATTAAAAAAAAAAAGAAAAGAGGAAATCAAATCAAGGAACTTTCTCTTTTTCTGCTAGACACTATACGAGGCAAAGTCCACCATGGTCTGAGCCTTTCAAAATGCATACGGTACACTAAATAAGATCTGGATCTTAGAATAATAATTTTAGAGAAATACCTTGTGATGATAAACCTACACTCATTTGGTGTTTACACAGGGCATTTGCCTTAAGAGGCATGGACATGAGACATGGGAAGAACATGGGCTTTGGATTTTGCTGAACTGAGATTCAAATCTCAACCCCCAGCAGACTTGGCTGGGCAAGTTATGAAGCCACTTTGAGCTCATTTGTATAACTCTCCATTTCTCAAGGTCAAAGAAAATATGAAAATCATCTAGGATAAAAATGCCTTGCC
This sequence comes from Aplodontia rufa, assembly GCA_004027875.1. Taxonomy (NCBI): domain Eukaryota; kingdom Metazoa; phylum Chordata; class Mammalia; order Rodentia; family Aplodontiidae; genus Aplodontia; species Aplodontia rufa. The sequence continues at coordinate 37,099 of PVKS010011410.1, read as the reverse complement.
CACAGCAGATGCTCAACTATATTAAGTTTCTTCTTTTCTTTTTAAAGGTGGTTTCAGAAGTGAAGGAAAAGAATCCTGAGTGATTTGGCTAGATCTTCCCTTGGGCATTTTTCTGGAGGGTCCAGAAAAGAAGACCAATATCTGGAGACTGTTTAGGCATCTCCAGGTGGAAAGTTGCTCCAAATCTCTCCTGTTCACTAACAACCATCTGTGCTTTTCATCTTTCACTTCTGCTAAAATATGTGAGGTCCCTAAGTGTTAACCATTATGGGTGACAACTCTGCCCACCAGCAGTGACAGAGCCTTTAGGAGAAGAAGGTCATCGAGTTAAGTTTCTTTTGGAGTTGAGGTCAGCAGAATCAGTTTTCTTGGAAACTCTTGCCATCTGGCAAGTGGTTTTAAAATTCATGGAAGGCACTGAAATTGGCTTGGAATTATGAAGCAGCTCTGCTGTTTTAAATATTAGGCTTCCTTATGAGATTTCATTGAAAAAAGATTTCTGAGACCCCAAAGAATTTATAAACTACTGGCCTAGTGGTAAAGGGTCTGGGGATGGGAGAAGGGAGGTAGAGAGGTGCGGGGGTTGGGGGGCAGATATTGACGCAATTGTATTGCTGTATTGTGTGCATCTATGAATATATGACAACAAATCCCATCATTATGTACGACATAATGCACTAATAAAAATAAATAAAAGAAAAATTTTAAAAAGAACAATAAAACAAGTCATAAAGGTAAAAAAAAAATAGCTATATATATAGTCAGAGTGCAGAGTCCCAGTCTAGCCTAGGTTGTACCACAATTTACCTTTGGATGTTGTATCACTCTCTATTGATTATCAGTTAATCAGAATTAGACAGGGAAAATGTATACTTCAGGGTATGAAAGGAGATTTTTTTAAAGACCTAAATAATACATACATCATAGTGATCATCCAAACACCCCAAGGTCAGTTTGTCCTCAAGAGAAGAAATTTTGTTGTAGCTGTTATTAAAATTATATCAGTAACATAATTGCCTCAATGGCCCACCTCAAAATACAACTGAAATTAATTAGTTCAGAGTGAAATGGAATATCTTTTTGTTTGTGTTACATTTTTTTAACACCAGGCATTTAAAACTTTCCTAGTTCTTTCAGTTAAAGAGAATACATCTATTTGTATATTGATTTGTTTTCTTGTCAGTTCCAAAAAAAATATTTTCATGGACCAAATCCTAAGGAATAATTACAAAGAAATCTCCCTCTGCTCCAACTAATCATGTTTCCTGTGAGTTCATCAATCCAACTCAATTGAAGGTGAAAAGTGTCTCTGTCCAGTTGGAGGGGCTCTGTCTATTTGCACCTGTTTTTCTAGCAAACACAGCATGCAAATATAAAAAAGGCAGGCGTTTCGAGCTGTACTACGGAAAATTGGTCATAGCAGTGCTTTATAATTAGTATGCTTGTGAACATTCATAAGAACAGTTTGCACAATACACAATAGATATTTGATTAATAAACGTAGATGTAATATGAGATGTATGTCATAGACACTAATTTAAGAGCTGGCATTAACTGCCAACAGAAACTTAGTTTTAAGTTACTAATTTGCCATCTGGAAGTCCTGATTAAAATTCCAATAATTTGAAGTATCATAACCCATGGCATTCAACGTGACCATTTTAATGTTAAACTTTTGTCTCACTCATAACATTAATATCTTACCAAATGTAATGGTAGCATGAAATACCTTTCTTATTTTTAAAAATTAGTATGTAGAATATAGTTTATACCAAGTTTCTGCAGAAGTCTGGGAGCAGAAAGGGCTGTGATACAAGTACTCACTTGTTATAAAGACACAACTTGTGACATTTATGTTTTTGTTGAAAGAAGAAATTGGTTCAAGGAAAAATCTTAACCACCTGGGCTGAAGAATCTATTCATAAAGGACGTCTAAAATGGGTTTGAGTTTTGTTGGAAAGAAGAAATGAGAAAGAAATCGACTCTTCTCCTCTCTGTCCTTCATGCTTCACTCACTATCTTTCCCATCCATAAAGGGACTCTCTCCCCAGCTTGGGACTCCCTTAATCCTCACTAGGACAGACAAGTGGCCAATCTGATTGGTTAGAATTTGACACTTGTCAAACCACAGTGGCAGGGGTGGAGGCAGGGTATTCTGTTCTACGTGTGCCCAGGGGGTCCTTGACCTCTGAGTCACCTGCAGGTGCCGACATAGCTCTTCTTTCTCCTCCTCTCATACAGAGCCCTAGATTTAAGAGTCAAGGTGGGAAGCCTCTTATTTACCTTGGTTCTGAGGTTGGTTCTTCTGCCATGTTTGCTGAAAGTCTCACCTTTCCTAGATTACAGCTATGTAGCTAGATTAATAAGTGGGCATGTCATTTCTCATTTGTCTAGTGATCACTATGTGCTTTGTCAGAACCTGGGTAGAGACGAGAGGCAAGTAGCTAGGGGTGTTTGGAGGAAGAAAGGAAATAGAGGTCCTTTAAAAAAATAAAAAAGGGCGACTTTAATTTTCAAAGTAGAGAACAAGATTAATGCATGCTGAGACGAGAACTCGGGGGAAGTATTTTCTCTTCCCTCTTCCATCTCCCCTGTTTTAGCCATCTGTGGTTGGCTATCGGAGGTCTCTTTCTGGAGGTGACTACTCACAGAATCAAAGCTACTTCTAGTGCTTGGACCATTATATTATGCTCAGAGACAAAAAAAGAAGCGACCAAAGAATGACTATCTGGGAAAAATAAATAAAATGCAGGATATCTTAGTCCATTTTATGTTGTATAACAGAATGTGGAAGAGTGGGTGATTTATAAAGGAAACAAGTTTATCTGGCTCACATTGTTGGAGGTTGGAAAGCCTGAAACAGCACACATCCAGCTTCTGGTGAGGGCCTGAGTTGCTGCATCCCAACATGGCAGAAAGGAGTGGGGCAAGGGGACACAAGAGGGAGAGACAAAACAGAAGGGGCAGCCTCACTTTATACAACTCACTCCTGTGGGAATTTATCTAATCCCATGAGAAAGGCCTTAATCCCTCTTAATAACCTAGTCATCTCTGAAAGGCCCCATCTGCCAACACCACCATATGGCAATCAAATTTCAAAATGAGTTTCAGAGGGGACAAACCATATTCAAATCATACCACAATCTTTTATGTTTCAAACTTCCATTTTTTTTCCTGATGAATAACTATGCACTGCTAGGTGGGAAATGTCCAAAACACAGAACCACATAAATAGAAAAGCAAATATCATCTGCATTCTCCCAACTGAGATGAGTAATTTCTCTTTCTGTTTCTGAGCTCCCTCTGGCCACCTCCAACCAGTTGGCTTGCTGTACCTGCTTCTGCTTAGACTCAGCTGCTGTTGTAACACCTGGACTCGGCACAGGTGTTAAAGACCTCATTAGCATGGTTTCGCTGTTCACTTGGACAACTAAATGCCCTCAAGTGACTCTTAAGTTCTCCGAGCACAACCTCTTTCCTCCAGCTGGTGAGTTTGGAGTTTGAGAAGTTTATGTGTGGCTGGCTGTTGCCTTCCTCTTGGCTATTTGGATTTGCCTTTCAAAAGGGTCATGTATTATTGCACTATTTTGGGTTCTGTTCCTTGCTCCAGCTTTTTCTGCACAGCTTATTACATATTTCATTTTATTTGTGGGGCAGGGAGCTGCTACCATTTATCTTTCTTTTACACATGCATAAAGTAAGTAAGAAGCAATGGATTAAACTTGTTTCTTCACAACTTCATTCTAAAATATCCTAGGAAATAAGGTCCTTACAGGACAGAGTTAGTTGTTCAATTTATGAAGTAATTTTGCTCATTGATGTCCTATTAAAGAATATCCCTTTCTGATTGCTGAATATTAGAATGCCGGAAAGCTAGGATCACAGGCATGGGATTAGGCCCTCTGTGGATTGTTGTTTTTTGTTTTTTGTTTTTTGTTTTTTTAAATCAGGATGAACTCTGAATAATAATTCAGATAATAGAAAATAAAGTTATTTTTCCCTCAGTCATATTTTATTCCGAACTTTTAAGTAATAAATTACACCAAGTCACATAGTTTCTCTCTTGAAAGTCATTCCTTTTCACTTTTCTTAACAGCCTCCTTTTTTTCTCCTACCCCATATTTCTAGAGTTCTACCCTTGATTTTGTCTTTCTTTTTTAAAAATTACCTCTCACGGATGTTCTATTTAACATTGTGCTGTGGTTTGGATCAGAAATGTCACCCAAAGTCTCACGTATTCAAAGGTGGGATTGGACCTTTTAATTAGGCAATGGCTAGATAATGAGGGCTCTACCCTCATCAATGAATTACTCCATTTGATGGATTGATAACTTGAATGGACGACTGGAAGATGGTAGAAGCTGTAGGCAGGCGGGACATGGTTGTAGGAAGTAGGTCATTGGAGGCATGCCCTTGGGGATTATGTCTTGTCTTTGAATTCTTCCTCTCTCTCTCTGATTCCTGGCTGTCACGAGCTGAGCAGTCTTCCTTCACCATGCCCTTCCTCCATGATGCTCTGCCTCACCTCAGTCCCAAAGCAATAAAGTCACCATGTCCAAGTACATGAGTTTGAACCCCAGCACCCATGTACACAACTAAGTGTCAGAGCAACAAAAGCCATGTGAAAAAACTCAATAAAAATTGATTCTCTCTGTCTCTCTTTCTCACTGTCCTCTCTTTAAAAAAAAAAAAAAACAGTCATCCATTTAAGTTATCAATCCATCAAATGGAGTAATTCACTGATGAGGGTAGAGCCCTCATTATCCAGCCATTGCCCACATAGTTATTTTTGGATGCAGGATTCCACCAGTATTTAGTATTTCTAAGAAACTTCCCAGGTGATTCTAATGGGAAGTTGAGTAAAAAACAAACAAAAAAGAACATACAGTCTAAAGGACATGCAAGATTCTTTACAGCGTGACTTTCTGACCTATGTAGCCTCACATTTTAGCACAACTCTTTCTCCACCCACTACCCCAAAGTCCGTTTGCCTTCCGGCCATCTGGAATTACTTCCCATTTCTGATGTGCCAGGACACAGACTCTCTCTCTCTTCTTCACCTTTCCATGTCTATCCACTTTTCTGCCTGGCCCACTTCTACTCATTCTTTGTTTCCTTCTTAATTGTCATCTTTCCACTTATTATGTTTAACTGCTATGTATAATTTTATTATTTAATTCTTAAAAATAATCCTGTGTAGTAGATGCATTGTTATTAAAGCTATTAGATCTTAAGTTGCTTTACCAAGATGATATATCTGGCAAGTGCCTAAAGCAGAACACATACTAAGGTACATCTGACTCTAAAACCCATACTTGCATGACATTATACCCAACACTGGTAAGAAAAGCCTGGTTTCACCTGGCTTCCAATCTCAGTCCCATCACTAATGAAGGGTGCATGCGGGACAAGCTGCTCAGCTTGGCAGTTCCTGCTTCCTCATGTAGAACAACCGAATGCTATACCTCCAAATTCTGAAGACCAGAGACAATGGCAGGGATTACCCCGGTGCTTCATAAACGTGATTACACATACAAGCACACTTTGTCCACATTTTTACGTCTCTTATTGTTGCCTTTTCACACCATCTTTTATTGGACTGTATCTACTTTACTTATTTTTATATTCTTTTTCTACACTTTGGCAGTACGAATACAGATTTTTTGTTTGTTTTTGTTTGTTTCTCCAACACTTAGTTGTGTATATGATGCTGGGGTTCGAACCTGGATCCTTGCACATGCCACACAAGACTGAGTCACCACTAATATGGTTTAAATTAACTTTGTAGAAATTAATTACTTACCAGTAGTGGCACATTATCAATTGCACAATTGCTTTATGTAGTTCTAGTAAAACGTTACTTCAAGTGTAAAATATGTCTAGTTCAGAACAAATTACCCATGCTAATAAACAAATTTGACACAAGCTGTTATTTACTGAGCTTAAAGCTGGAGTTTGTTGAAAAGCCTCAAGTCATTTCATTTCTGCTGAAGACTCGTATTTAAGTAATTGTGTAACATAGTCATTCATTTCTGTCAAGCCACACTTCTCTGTGCCTTTACAACAAAGAAAACAGCCCAGCAAAGTGTGTGCTCTATAGGATTATTTCTCACAGGGGAGAGGGGGGAACAGATTTCTAAGTGTCCTGGGCTAAAGAGAAAAGTAATGGATCAGCACTGGTTGTATGTGTGTGTGTAAGAGAGAGAGAGAGAATTTCATAACCTGGCCTGAAAAGTAGTTATAGTGCAGCACACTTTCTTTCAGTCTGTTCTAGCTTTATCTTTCACTTTGTTCAAAAAGATTCCGCTAACATCAGTTTTCTTGTTTGGCTTGAATATTGAGATCTGTTGAACAGCTACTTTCTACCCACTCAATCTGCTAATCTTTGCAGGGAGTGTATCTGGGCCATCCATGTGGGTGAAATTTCCCGCACACCTTTTGTATCTTACTCTATTGGCGAGAGAGAGTGGGTGAGGAGAGAGAGAGAGAGGTGAGCGCTGTAGCAAAGGGCTTGGTTTCTTAACATCTCAAGCAATTGTTAAACCTACAACTGCCCCAGTCTCCTAGACATTCTGACTAAACATGACTGGGAAGAGCTTTAACAAGAATTTCAGAAAATTTTTCAACCTTATCCTCAGGGGAGTTTGGAGAACACCATTATAAAGGTTATGTGGGTTTTTTAAATGCTAAGTTTTTGTTTGAGGAAATGGATGCAATTTATCCTCTGTGCTTCATTTGAAAAACAGTTCCTACTGTGCCCTGACTGTGGGTCATCGAGTGACCATCTGTTCAGAGCTGTCCATCGGTCAGATCCATCAGGTCATATGGTTGGGTGGCCCAGCAGCAATCTGCTTTCAGATGGAAGTGGTGCATCTGGGATGGGGTACAAAGGAGTGACACAAACAGCTCCCCCAATCCCATCTTACCACCCTTGCACCCAGCTTTTCCTCCTGCCCAATCTTGTTTCTCTCATTTCCTTCTGGGTGTTTTTCCTGAGGTCAGGCTCCCATAAATCTTTTGTATGTAAATCTTTGCCTCAGAATTTGTTTCCAGGGAATGAACCTAAGACACCATGTAATCTAATTTCATATCTAAGTTTCGAGTAGTGTATCTGATTACTGCAATCTACATTTCATATGAATGCTAACCATAAGGGGTCTGGGGAATATAGTTTTTAGCTGTGTGAAGTATGAATTACAGGAAAATATGCCAGAATGGGAACAGACCATATGCAAGGGAGTCAAGCCAGAATACCCACCAAGACAGCCCATAAAGATGCATCAGGCAGTCCACCTAGGGGTGCTGTTAATTACTGTCTCTTGGAGTTGGGGGTGCTTACCTCTACCTTGATGACTTTGTTCTAATTGTCAGCACAGTGTGATTTCTCCTCTGGCCAGTAGGCCAAGCAGCAAGCATATTGTTCAAGCACATGCCTCATATGATTCTCTGTCCTGAGCACTTAGGGCTTTGTGAAGGACATTGGTATTTGTTGATCATTTCCTCTTTGCCAGGCAGGGTATGAAATGACTTCCCAATGAATTCTCACAGTGATTATGTTTGGTATTGCCACTGAGAAAAATGGAAACAGACCGAGGAGTTCTCCTCCTCCTCCTGTTCCTCCTCCTCCTCTCCTCCTCCCTACTCTCCCTCTTCCTTCTGCATCACAGTGACAGCTGTGGAATTTGAACTGGCTTCTGACTTCTAAGCTCATTCTCTTTCTACAGTTCTGTGACATCCTTTGAAAACCAGAGAGCAAGTCTTCCCCTGTTTACCAGATTCTAGTTGAGCTGATGGTTCCATTGGGGCTGATGAAACAAAGGGTCCTGGTTTTATATTTCCCACAAAGATGCTTCTGTCGTGTGTGGTCTCACTGCCATGGAGCACACCCTGGGCAGTGGTCCATCCATGTGCCACCAGACAAAATGGGGATCAGTCCATAAACTTGGGAAGCTGCACAGAGCTCCATCACCATTCCTGGGTCAGCGACTTGGAGTCCAGGGCCTGCTGAAAGCAGGGCAGGAAGAGTTCCCTCTGTGTCTCAGAAGTGGTGCACAGTCCTTCCAGTGTTCTAGGGAGAACACAAGCTCAAAGCCCAATGTGCAGCTGCAACGTCTTAAGCAGCTTCATCATGTCAAAGGACAAGAGGTCAAAACCTCTGTTGGCAAATTAGAAGGCAATTTGAACCTTGTCAAGTATTTACCTGAACATATGGAAAGAATTTTTTCCTTCTCTGTTTAATCTGGTCCAAGAATTGTACTTATGGGACAGGAACTAGCATGTGCTCGTTGCCTGTTGGGCACCAGGCACCGAGTGAGGCAACTCCACAATATATTCTCTCTACCTCCGTGTGAGTTGGGCATCTTTAGCCAGCATTTCATGGATAAGGAAATTGGGACTTGGAGAAATTCAGTAAATCGCACTGTCCCCACAGTGAAGAAGAATGAGCTGAATTTCCAACTCAGAATGATTGGTCTGAAGCTCACACTTTGTCTAATATCCTATTTAGGGAGAAGAGCAAGGCAAGGTGAGTGTTGCTAAGCCAGCTTCATCTGCAGGTCTCAAATTCCTCCAAGCTGCTTTCCTGAAATGCATTTGTTTGTCTATCTTAGGAATCCAAGTGGTTATACAGCATCTCCATTGGAAGGGATGTATTCACAGATGGTGCAAGAATTCTCAGCCAAGGACTCTTAAATACACTGTGAATATATTCTCCTGAGGAATCCTCCGAGCACATGGGGTCTTCATGCCTTACAGGACGGGACACCTGCACACACAAAACTCACACCCTGCCCTACATGTTCTCACACACAGATGTGCATTTTTTCCCATTCTCTCATAACACACCTGTGGCTGCCTCTCCACAAAGGCAGTCTTGTGCTGTAAAAGTATCAATTCAGAAGAAGAACATGAACCAGATGGAGGAGATGGTAGAAGGGAAGTTCCTAGGTAAGTAAATAGTATAACTTGTGAATTTTCCCATTTCCCTTGGGGTGAAGATGAAGTAAAGGGAGGTGGTGGCTCTTGCCAACTGCAGTTTATTTCCAATTTCACTAGGAAAGTGGCTCTTTCCTGCGATTGTCCAGTCAGGAACAGGGGAAGACTGGAAATGTCATTTGTTAGAGGGACTCCATATGATGCAGATCCCAAAATATTTAGAAAAACTGTGATGCTCTTTTGCTGAGAAGATCTGCAGTTCCCAGATAATTGAGAGAAGATGTAAATTTGGTTACCAATTTATGTAATTTTCCAATTATGATGCTAGATAAAAATGTATATATACACACATACAAATGAATGTATATATAATCTACATATATGTGTATATATATGCAAATGTACAAACTGTCAGTTCAATAAAATATGTTTTAGCAATTATCCCAGTAAGGAAAACACCATGATGATGTGCTGCAGGGAGTTTTCTAGTTGCTCTTCTTTTTTTTAAGAGAGAGAGAGAGAGTTAATTTTTATTATTTTTTAAATATTTTTTATCTGGTTTTTTATCTAACTCCACTTAGTTGTGTATGTGGTGCTAGGGATGGAACCAGGTCTTGGGTCATGCAAGGCAAGCGGTCTACCACTGAGCCACCTCTCCAGCCTCACTAGTTGCTCTTAATTAAAATGTCCTGAAAAATCCATGTGCCTGATGTGAGACGTTAAAAAAATGAACAATTATAGGTTTTTACCTCCATTTTCTCTTGTCTATTCTCATAAAAAAAGAGAGAAAACCTGAAATAGAAAAATAGAAGCAGATGCAGTGGCCAGTGAAGAAGTGAGAGTCACAGAGTTGGTGGAGATGTGCTTTCAGTGATCATTGTACAGTTCCTTCATTTCACAAATAAAGACAAGAGGCCCAGCATGGTTTGGGCCAAGATGGTCCCAGGATTAGTAGCTGGGATGGACAGGCAGAGCAGGGTATCCAACCTAAGTCATCCCATTCCATGTCCAGTGTATGTTCCACTACATTACCCTGCCCAGAGGGAGACTGTTATCAGTTGTAAAAAGGACGCCTGGAACTTTCCCTGCTAGAGTAATGTATCCATAAGACAATACCCCAAACAATTGTTATGATGACTACCATCTTCAAAATGATTCCTGTTGGGGCCGAGGCAGTAGCTCAGCAGTCAGAGTGCTTGCCTGGTGTGAATGAGGACCCAGGTTTGAACCCCAGAACCGCATACACAGCTAAGAGCTGGAGAAACAAAGATCAGATGAAAAATAAATAAATAAAATTGATTCTCTCTGTTTCTCTCTCTCCCTCTCTTTAAAAAAATGATTCCTGTTGCCTGGAATTCATATAGTTATGACTATTTTGGAGAAATTTTTTGAGAAATGTTAATTTGCCCTGGAAAAGATTGGATGGCTCACCGTTTTTCGTTGCATGGCTCCTAACCTAATTCCAAGGCACGTCTTGGGCACCAAGAGGGCTGGAAGCCAGTGTTGAGTATTGCTGCCTCAAGTCACATTTGATCCACAATCATCTCATTTTCTAATTCCATTTCTCACAAAACAAGCCAACATCTGCCTTTTGTTATTTCTAACCCTCGCTGCTTTTGAAACATTCATACTACATTTTGAGTAAAATTCCCTTTACAAAAACTGCCTGGCAGGGCTGGGGTGCAGTCGTACCCTTGGTGCAAAGCTCACAGCCTCCCCCTCCTCCTTGTTACTGTGCACTCCTGGGTTTATAAGCTCTTGCAGTGCAGGACACTTCTAAATGTTGTAAGTAGGGTTTGCCCAAAAGGCAAGATTTCAAGATTTCTGGGAAGGATGAAAGAGTGAAGCAGACAATTTGTGGTAGGAGTGATCTTCTAAGATTCAGTGGGGGACAAAAGCAAGAGTCTTCCTTCTTTCCACATGTTGCCAATTAACCCATTATCTCCCAGTGTCCTATATATAATAGGTTAAGGTGTTTTGAGCTGGGGACAAAAATAGACAAGCAAAACTGAAGTCCTTCAGAGATAATCTGGAAGAAGTTCTCCCACATCCCACTGCTGCAAGGAGAGCAGGAGTTCGGAAGGAGGAAGGAGGGAAGAGAGGATTTTGTTTTGCTTCGGTCAAATCAAAATGGAAGTAGATTCAAGAGGTAAGCAGGGCTTTGAGTCTTCTTCTCCGAGTCCTTGGAGAAACTTTCTAATATAGAACCCAGCAGCCCTTGTATGAAAGGAGATCCTCTGGGGCACATTGTAGTCTATCTTGTATTCACTCAAATCAATTCACATTTCTTTAAAACAAGTACATTTTAGTTGTTGGTTGGGGTCACAGGGAAATAGACCTTGGCATACACCTGACATTAGCAGCTGCTATTGGTTTGGATCTGGATTGTCCCCCACAGTCTCATGTGTTCAAAGGTGGGGCTTTGGGGATGTTGGAGGGCCATGAGAGCTCTTACTCCATCAGTGGATCAATCCATTGGTAGATGGATAGGCTACTGAGGTGGTTTAAACATTAGGCAGTGGGGCCTGGTTGGAGGAAGTAGGTCACTAGGGGCATGCTCTTGGGGACTAGATCTTGTTCCTAAGATCCCCTCTGCTTCCTGGCTGCCATGAGCTGAGCACATTTCCTTTACCACACTCTTCCACCCAAATGTTCTGCCAAAGCCTCTGAGGCTCCCAGTGGCTCCTGTGTACACCCCCACATTCACTCCATCAGCAAGTCCTCAGACCTGACCTTCACAGCATGCTGAGAATCCCACGGCTCCTCACTGTCAGTCCAAAGAAATGGGGCAAGCAAAGCAAGAACTGAAACTCTGAAATTATAAGCCAAAATAAGACGTTTCCTTCTCCAATTGTACTTGTCAGGTATTTTGGTCACAGCAATGAAATGACCAACACAGCAACCCTTCCACATCATCCCCCAACAGCAAGTTTTATAAAGTTCCTTCTTAGAAGTTTTCTTGCTACTTCACAAATCCAACCTAATTCAGCTCACATGGAAATAAAGAGTGGAATAAAGAAAATATTAAAGATTATTAATCTTTTAAATATAAAAGAAATCAAATTTGAAGTCCAAATATTAGAACTAAAACTCTGACTCAGTTGATTTCTAACTAGATGAACATCCTTGAGGGGCCTGAACATACGAAGCTCCAGTTTCCTCATCCATAAATAAGAGTTTGTGGGATTTAGTTGAAAATCAGATCATGCTACAGGATAGCACAGTGGGATGTCCCATAGCTGTTAAGAATGGTGCACATGAGAAAGGTCATCTTTAACACCCAGCCTATAGCTGTCCACTCCTCAGAGACGCTCTCCTGTGGAAATTCAGGAGTCCTTATTTTGATTTTAGAATGCTTTATAAAAATGACTTCATTGTGAAATCTTGAACAAACATAAGCTTTTTCATCCTTTTAATTGAAAATGTTGCTCAATTATTTGGCTGGTTTTCATTCCTTATGAAGTAGAACATAAAATGCTGACAGGGTCTTCATCAGCACTCTCAGGAGTGCAGCATCTCTGATCAGCACCAGAAACATAAAAGTGGAAGAGGAGATTTCACTGGAAGAGTGGGAAAGAAGAAACTTGGGTGTAGAGAGAGCCAGGCATATCCTACAGGCTCACCCGTCCAGAGTTATGCTGAGTGCCTGACCTTCTACCCTGCAGACCTACCTCTTCCAGTCCCCTCAGACTCAGTAAATGGGAAAGCACTTGTCCCAATGGCTCCAGCCAAAGCCTCTGAGGCTCCCACTGGCTCCCCCCACCCCCGCATTCACTCCACCAGCAAGTCCTCAGACCTGACCTTCACATCATACTGAGAATCCCACAGCTCCTGACAGCCAGTCCAAGCTGCATCATTTCTCCATAGACCTCTTCCATACCCTTGGAATGGACCTCCTTGCTTAGAACTTCCCTTCACCTACCTTAGGCTTATTTTCAACATGGCGGCCAGAGCAATCCTTTCAAAAGGCAAGTCAGGGCAAGTCACCTCTCCATTTCAAACTAACCAGTGGCTCTCCTATTTTACCCAGATCAGGGGCCAAAGTCCGTCAGATGGTCTTCCAGACCTCCATGCTGTGGCCCCCATTTCCTCTCAGTGTTCTTTATTCACTCTTTCCTGGAGCCTTTTCTTTTTCTTAAACATGCCAGGTACCTTCCTGCCTCAGAGACTCTGTGCTTTAGCTCTCTTTCCTGGAATGTTCTCTGCCCCTCTCCCCCAGAGAACTGCAAAGCTTCCTTCCTCATCTGTGTTCAAATGTCACTTTTTTCTTGAAAATGACATTCCTGGCTACCCTTTCTAAGATAGTAACCTCCTCTTCACTCCCAACCCCCACGGATACTTTTCATAACTCATGTTTGGCTTTATGTTCTCATTAGCATTTATGATTGTCTGATATATTACACAAACAACTTGCTGATTTTTTCCCCTTCCTGACTAGAATGTAAGCTTCGTGATAGTAAGAAATTTATACTTTGTCTAGAATAGTGCTTAGCACAGAATTAATAATAAATTTTTTTTTTGGCTGAATGAGGAGAAATAAAAGCCTCAAACAAAGCAAAAGCATAAACAAGACGTGAGCTATAGTCATTTCAATAGAGAATAAAAATATAACACAAACATTCCAGTTAGGGGCTGAAGCAGTGGCTCAGTGGCTACAGCGCTTGCCCAGCATGCACAAGTACGTGAGTTCAAACCCGAGCACCACACACACAACGAAGTCTTGGAGCAATGAAGGCCACATGAAAAACTAAATAAAATTGATTCTTTCTCTCTCACTGTCCCTCTCTCTCTCTCTCTTTTTTTTTTTCTTAAAGAAAAAAAGTTCCAGATTAGGCAGCCTAGGTCTCTACAACAATACCACCAGGAACCAGTTTCTTTCCATTTTTTTTCACATTACCATGCGTGACCTATAGGTCCTCATTAACAAGCATTTTTTTAAAGAGAGAAGTACAGTGAAAGTGAGAGAGAGAGAGAGAGAGAATCTTTATTGAGTTTTTCACATGGCTTTTGTTGCTCTGACACTTAGTTGTGTACGTGGGTGCTGTGGTTTGAACCCATGTACCTGCACCTGCCAGGCCAGCACCGTAGCTGCCACTCCAGTCCCCTGTTAACAAGAATTTTGTCTCATTAAAAAAAAAAAAATGGCTGCTACTCCACCAATGCATTATCTTTCTCTGTCTAGACTGGATGGGGAGGAACTTCTGATATACAGCTCAAACTGTTGTTAGAGAAAATCCTCAGTCCTAAAATTGAA
>PVKS010011410.1:0-22811 GCA_004027875.1 Aplodontia rufa | reverse complement strand
TCAAAATAGAAATAAAGATTGATGGAACAGAATAAAAGACACAGAGACAAACCCATATATTCACAGCCATCTGATTCTTGACACAGGTGCCAAAAATATATGTTGAAAAAAAGACAGGGTTTTTAAAAAATGGTACTGGGAAAACTGGATATCCATATGCTGAAGAATGAAACTAAATCCCTATCTCTCACCCTGCACAAAAGTCTAATCAAAATGGATCAAAGACTTAGGAACTAGACCAGAAACCTTGTAACTGCTGGAAGAAAATATAGGATCAATACTCCAGCATATTGGTGCTGGCACCAACTTCCTTAATAAGACCCCTAAAGCCCAAGAACTAAAAACAAGAATCAGTAAGTGGGATGCCATGAATTTAAAAAGCTTCTGAACTGCAAAGGAAATGATTAAGAGTGTGAAAAGAGAGCCTACAGAATAGGAGAAAAGCTTTGCCAGCTGTTCCTCTGACAGACTATATACAGAACCCAAAAAAAAGAAATAACAACAACAACAACAAACCAAATAACAAGATCAATGAATGGGCAAAAGAACCAAACAGACATTTCTCAAAAGAAGAAATACAAATAGTCAACAAATATATGAAAAAATATTCAACATCTCTAGCAATCAGGGAGATGTGAATCAAAACTACACTATGATTTCATCTCAGTCCATTCAGAATGGCAAAGATAAAGAACACAAATAATAAATGCTGGTGAAGACATGGGGGGAAAGTTGTACACTGTTGGTGGGACTGCGGACTAGTACAATCACTTTTGGAAAGCATTATGAAGATTTGTCAAAAACTTAGGAATGGAACCACCATATGGCCAAACTCTCTCACTCCTGGATATTTATCCAAAAGAACTAAAATCAGCATGCTATAGTTCACAATTGTCAGATTATGGAATCAACCCAAATGCCCATCAATAGATGAATGGATCAAGAAATTGTGGTATACATACACAATGGTGTTTTACTTGGCCATAAAGAATGAAATTATGGCATTTTCTTGTAAATAAGAGGAACTAGAGAGCATTATGCTAAGTGAAATAAGCCAGGCTCAAGAAATCAAGGATCTAATATTTTCTCATATGTGGAAGTTAGAGCAAAATAAAGGAAAGAAGGAGGGGAGGATCAGATATCACAAAAGTATAGGGAAGATCAGTAGAGTAGAAGGAGATTGAAAGGGAGAGAGGAGGAATGAGAAAGGGGGGAAAATGCAGAATGAATTTTTAAAACTCATGCTATGTGCATATACAAATATAAAAAAAGAGGATTTCACCTTCATATACACATAGAAAGAACCAGTCAAAAATAAAAGATAAATGAGCAAAGATCACTAGAAGAAGGAGAATGGATGGAGGGAGGAGGGGAGAAGAAAAGGAGCTTTGAAAACTGAAATAAAATTACATGCATGTACGATTTTGTCAGGATAAATCCAAATATGTATGACTACAATGCTCTAAAAAACAAAACAAAACATAACAAAAAACCAAAAACACTTTGGCAGCCATGTTTCTAGCATGAGGAACATGCTGAGCTGAGAGAATAAAAGAAATACAGAGAAAGAAAGAGATGCATTTGATGGAGGGAGATAATCCCAGTTGCCTTTCAAGTGTTATGCAGGCCTCAATCAGGCTTTCTAGCCCTCGTGATGACGAGACTTTTTGCATGGCTTGACATAAATGAGCGACAGCTAAGTTTAGACGTGGCTCATTGCACCGTTTAAATGGTGGTTCTCAGCAAAGGAGTTCAGCAAGGAAGAGTCAGCTGGGAGGTTTGTCAACGTCCCCCAGCCCTCACCACAGTGACATCTACAGAGCACAGACAATCTCCAGGCAAGGACCCTCTTTCCCCAAGCCAGGAATATTTTCAAATATCTCCCCAGGTAATCCTGGTACCCAACCCTCTGAGCACAGGGCTCCCTGGTTCTAAATCTAAGGCAAAAGTTTTGATGTAGAGGAGCAAGGTAATATCTGTGAACAGTCCAACGGAGTCACCCATGTTCAGGTTCCCTGCCTCACAAGCTGTGCAGAAAATAGATGCTGGCTCTGTCCCTGGCTGTTTGAGCTGCTTTGTGTCCTTGCATTCAGATATGCCCAACATTGATGTGGCAGGAAGTGACGTCTCGTGCATGTGATAGTGGAAGTTGGGTATGTGTCCCCGCCGGAGTGGAAGAATGAAACCAAGGGACGCTGAGGCAAGCAGAGCAGACAGATTTTATTTTAAGAAAATAAAAGAAAGCAAAGCCTAGGAGCAGAAGGGACTTCCATCAGAGCGGGAGAAGGAGGCCTCAGAGCGAGGGCCTAAGGAGGGGATGCGAGTCCCTCTTTTTGTAATCTCAAGAGTTTTTCCTTCAGTTATTTTCTCTCTTTCCCCATACCTGGAGGCATGGGCACAGAAGTTCTGGTCTTTGATCTGTGCCTGTGAGCATCTTTTTCAGCAAGTCTGTCTGTCCCTTGAACATTTCTTTCCTTCCTTTCTTCTCTCTCTCTCTTTCTTTCTTTCTTTCTTTCTAGCAGAAGGAACATAGCACCCTTGTTTGTTAGCAGGGGGATATCAGGAGGTTACGTATATGTTCATCTGGAGCAGGGAAGCTCTATGTCCCCTTAAAAGAAAAGGACCGATTTCCTCCTTATCAACCCAAAATTCCAATTACCCTGACAGCCTGATTTTTCCTCCCCTGGCTCACCTCCATCATTTACCCCATCACTGGGACTCTGTTCAAGTAAGTCAAATCAGGCAGCTGTAGTCAGAACATTTTAGTGAAAAGGCATAATTGCAAAACAGCTTTTTGAGGTATTTGTGTATTCATCCCCTATGGAAAAGCAGGATGAAGATAGGAGAGCATCGATGCAAGGTGGCATGTGATTATTCTGAATAGAACATGACTAATGTTGTATCAAAAGTGAAAACCAAAGGGAAATAAGAATTTAAAAAATGAGTGACTCGGAAATAATGAAAACTGATAATAGGGATGAGTGGCACAAATAAGAGAGATCGAGTGTGGAGGCCTAACGCTGTCACTCTTGTGATTTTCTTTGCATGTGTGTTTGAAGAATTCTATAAACTTCTCAGGAAGAATTAATCTTTTAATTTTGCTTCTTGCTATCTCCTTGAATGAAAAAATGAGCTTTTTATCATCCTAGAGGAAAGTGAGCTACTGAATCCAATTTCATGCCTGTTCTGCCACAATGTCAAAGACCACACAGAAGAGGTTGGTGGTGTCCGTACTCTGCAGATGACCTCTCATCCTGTCCCTGAGGGCCTGTCCAAAAGGTTACCCCATAGGAGGGAGAAGCTTGCAGCCCTCTGAATCCTGTGGTAGGACCAAGGACCCCAAGGGCAGTGTAGTCATGACCAAATAAATGTACCCAGAGCACGTCACATTTGCACGAGGTCACTTTTTAAGTGTTAGGGATCTTCTTGACCAGGATCAAAGCAGGAATGTTCCTGAAAGATGTTCACAATTTTCAGTTCATGCTGAACCTCCCATTGTATCTAATGTGCTAGATGACTGTAGTCTCAAAGTTGAGGTGACATCATGGAAAAGAATACTCCTCAACTAAAATTACTTAGACAATTGGTATGGGGGTTTGTAATTGGAATGGGGAAGCCATAGTCTCTTCTCATTGTCTCCTTCATATGGTAGCCTGCCTCCTCCTACCACCACGGACCCTCGTGGGCCTACTTATCACTCTGTGGTAAGCAGCCTGAAGGGAGCTAGACTCTGCCACTTCCTCCACATTCCTCTCAGAACACTAAGCCCATCCTCCCACACTCCACAAAACCAAAGGAACAGAGCAGATGACACAAATCAGTCAGCTGTGGATTATCTCAGGTTTCAGAACCAGACATCCTGGCTTCTGGTTCCAAAGGTCACTCACCACTACATGATCTCCTGCAGCTCATGTCAATTACTTGAGCCTCGGTTTCCTCATCTGTCCTGAGACTTAAATAAAACAATGCATTCAAAGCATTTACCACAGTTCTAGCAAACACTCAGTAAAATGCAGATAGCAGTAATCATCAGAGAAGTAGTGGTGACCATGGAGGCTGATAAAAAAAAGGTTTGTCATGGAGTTTCTCAGGCTTTCCACAAAGAAGAAGGGAAAAAAAAACCATGAAATTTCTGCTTACCTGGGGATGAACCTTTGACCAATAATTTGTACCCAGGATTCTAGATGTATATGGACCTGATGGGCTTACAGAACAAGTCCCTGGTGGTTATTTGTAGCACCTTATTGTCTTCCAAACTCTTCCATTTCAATGATGTTCTCTGAAGAATAAACCATCACTTGGCTTGTAACATTGACTGTACAGTCATCACTCATTAAAGGGGGCAGGGACAGGTCAACAATCTCAGATTCTCCCGCAAGGCCCCATGAGTCTCATCTGCCCTCTGGCTGGCCGAGGAGTCACCAATGACATCAGCTAGAAGGCTGCCACCACTCACAACCCCCGAGGCTGCTAAATGTGAAAGAGTCCTCGGTTTCTCTTCCTTGGCTGTAGATGGAAAATTCAGATTCTGTGGGGGTGGGGAATGCAGGGAGGAGGGCGCAGCCAGGAAAGGGAGTCAGCGGAGAGAGGAGACCAGTGTGCCAGCTATTCATGTTCCTGCAGCTTGCCATGTACAGTGTGGGCATTGTTGCAATCACGTAGAAATTGTCCTACCCAGCCCTCAATCATATTAGCTGCCCGGCCATTTTTCCACATTAATCATTCAAACTGACATGAGTAAATAATACCACATGTGGCCGCGATGACAGTTGCCTCCAAAATGTATTCCTCTCAAGGTACTCATGGCTATTACTAAAAAAAAAAAAAAAAAAAAAAAGTTTGAGTGAATGAGTTGAGTTTAGAAAAATCTGCAGGCAGGGTAGCTAGCTGTCTATGAGGAACACAAGAAAACCAGGGAACAGGCTGGGAGGAGCTACAGACAGGCAAGAGTGCACTGAGCTCTCCGCACAGCAACGTCTTACAGGTTTGAAGCTTTGATAACACACAGAATAAATAAGTATCAGTCCCTGGCCCCATCTGTTTCACATGAGCACATACCGCCCCACTCCCTGATCTGTCTGTCCCTTGCATTTTTGCATAAGATTCAAGCAATGTGTGTTGAAAGTGGACATAATCTTTTAGACAAAAAGATCTTTCCTTCTCTCCCTCCCTTCCTTCCCCAAATATTGAGCACATGGTTTGTGCCTAATTCTGTCCTAGATGCAGGAGAAAGGCCGTTGAGGACCTAGAGGACAATAAGACTGGACTGGAGGACCGAGGAAAAATAAACCTATTGTGGTCATCAGATTCAAATTCCATCCCAGGTGAACATTATGTATAAAGAATTTGAAAAAAATGGAGCCATTGCTATGGAAGGGGCATAGTGCAGGTTAAAAGAAATTGCCTGCAAGTTTGATAGATCAACCTTTCCCAGTGGCTCACTAGGGGTTTGGCTGAGGAAAAGCTTTGGAAGTGCTCCTGAGCCTGACTGTTGGAATCATCTGGGAGCATGTTTATAACCTTCCCCAGACGTGCTGGCTCTGAACTGATCAGGGACTTGGGAATCTGGTGAGCACTACAGAGATGATCTTGAAGCTGGCCTGCCGGGCAACCATAGTAGCTTTGCTCAACCTGTCCACTGACCTGTAAGAAAAGACTGAAAGGTGACTAAGCTGAAGCCAATCCTAGCCACATGCCCTGAGTCATTGCCATGTTTTAATGAATCACCTTGCTATTGTTCAAATTGATTAAGTTCAATATTTTTTCATAAATAATATCATGAATTTTTTTTTCTGATTTCAGCATTTCCATAGGACAGACATCTAGAAATGAATACTTCACATGGTAACATCCTTGAAAGCTGGCACAGTCCCTTCCCCATTCTCAAGGCCAATGGTAAAGACTGAGTCTGTATGTGGGTCTTCAGACCAGACCCTGATGCCCAGTCATAAGACAGTCAACTCAGGTAGAGGTAAGCTGCAATAACAAGAAGGCCCCATGACATAGGGGCATCGTCAGAGGCACATTGATTTCTCACTTTACTGCTCAGATGGGAATGGTTCAGCGTTTGGCAGGGAGGCATTGACATTCTCAACAGCTGGCTTACATTCCTGGGTGCAAAGTGACTACTCCTATTCATATCATTTTGCAGGAACTGGAAAGAGGGAAATGATCTGGGGAGTGTACACCCACCCAACTGCTTTAAAGGCAAAATCCCAAAGTGACTAGGTGTCAGTTCAGACCATGTACCTTGTCACTGCTTTAGCCCAGCTTCAAAAAAAGATAAAAAAGAAAACAAAGTAACTACCTGACAGCCATGTGCTCAGCTATAACTGGGAGAAGAGATCTGGGGGCAAGATTAGGAATGTACCCCAGCTCCCCAGCTGTGGTTTTGGTGAGCCACAGAGGCACTGTGTGCTTGCACCTCTTTTTATGAAGCCTGTCTTGCTCAGCTTTGAGCCTTTGAGAAGTAAGCATTAGAACTTTTACAGTCAGATACTGAAAAGTTTGCTAATCTGACAAGGAATCAAGGTTCATTAAACTCTTAAATGTGGCATTTTTACTTGTTATGGCCAAACTCAAGCTGGCTAACTGCAGATGTCATTCATTAGCTATAGGTTCATTGGAGTGACACAGTGCATTTTCTCTCTCCCTCTCCCTCCTCCTATATATCTCCTTTCTGCTTTGCTTTGGGAACTTTTTTTTATCTTTTTTCTTTTTTGCTATTAATAGATATACAAGGAAAAAAATCAAAGTTTTAGTGGAAAAAAACAAGTTTTAAAGTAGAATTTACAACCAGATGCCTAATGAACAATGGTCTATTCGCACAGCTGAAAGCTCTACTCACAAATCTCTTTCCCTTTTAGATTTGTGAGGAACAAGGGATTGTATTCTCTGCATGGGATTTTGCTTCTGGGCTAGGGTTGACTGCAAGTTTATTGGAAGGAGCACTACGTTTTGTTTTGTTTTGTTTTGACCATGAGGGACTTCTGCAGAGAGCCCTGGTGCTCATCGGGGCTGCGAGGGGAACGGAGAGTGTTTACAGAGTCGTTTCTTTCCCTTTGCTCAACTGTTAGGTTCAAGCTGAGAACCACTGGTGATTTTTTTTCAAGTCCTGTTTTTGGGTGAAAAAAGCAGACATATTTGAATCAATTAACTCAGTAAGGAGACGAAGCCTGCGACTGAGTTTCTGCCTGATGTAAGGAGCACTGGGTCAGACTCGGCCTTGCCACAAACTCTTTGTAGGACTACATGCAAAGAGCCAACACTCTGTGTTGTGATCCCTTGGTGACATAAATTCCAATATGCTTATAGTTCTGGAGCAGGAATGGCAATAGATACTCTCGTCTGCTTTTGTTGTGATAATGTGGGAAGACTGAGGTACAGGAGGAGCCTCTCTGGAATCTTTTCTTTCATGAACCAGGCAGAATCGACCATTCACGTGTGGGGAGCCCCTGCACCGCAGGTGCTAGAACCCACTGCTTTAGATCACACAATATTTGGTGGCTTGTATCTTACTCGAGGGTCTGCTTCCCCATGGCCTTCTCAAAAAGAGTCCATTTCTGACCTATCTGTGCTGTGCCTGCAGTGTACGGTACTGTGCTTGACTCACAGTAGGCCATGATATGAAATGAATAAGTGAAACAAAAATGCACCCAATATCAGATGGCTGTCTTATTGCCCAGCTGGGCAAGATCCCAGCACTCTGCTCTCAGAGTAGTCTTTTTCATGTAAGACCTCCCCTTGAGAACAAGGGTAAAGACCGGCATCAAATGTAACTGGGGATTCAGGTGCTAGAGAAGAGGGATCTCATCACCTGCCTTGACCTCTCTTGGAATTGTTCTGCTTCTGCAGTCTTTTGGTTTTTAATGAGGATTTAGTCTCATAATATTCTTTTCCTTCATCCTCAAAAATCTCTGCTGGGCAAAGATGTCTCAGTCCAAACCAAGGAGAATATTACATGGGGACCCAGGCACTTTGGAGAAGTTTGATGCCAAATACAAGGTTCACTCTCTGAGATGAGGGCCAACATCTTTCCAAGACAACAGCAGCCCAGGAGCTGCCGTGTGCAAGGCAGAGTATCCCATACCTTTGAATTAGGCACAAAAGGCCTCAACCTGAGTCTGTTGCCCAGGTTGCTCTGTCCAACTCTTCTTGGCCTGCAAAACAGGGTTCATGTTTCAGGAGTCAAAATAATCACACAGAGCCGGGCATGGTGGCACACACCTGTAATCTCCAGCTCAGGAGACTGAAGCAGGAGGTTCACAAGTTCAAAGCCAGCCTCAGCAACGTAGCAAGGCCCTGTTTCAAAATTTAAAAAATAAAAATGCCCTGGGGCTGTGGTTCAGTTTTCCTGGGTTCAATCCATGGTACCCCCAAAAAGAAATAAAATTATACAGGGCAGGGATAAGACACAGGCCAAAGTCCTGGAGCGTTCTGAAAAGGGATGCTTTTAGCATACAAGAGAGCAAGAGGCAACAGAAGCCACAGCAATGGGCCTAAGAGGAAGGCAGGCCACTGTGGGGTCTTCAGGAGAAATACTCCCTGCATTGTCTGGCCACAGGGGCTCAGTTCAAAATAAAAACAGATGGAAACAGAAAACGTGCACATGTACATTTCAAGCTGGACCCATGCAGAGAATCATGATTCTGTGTTTGAGGACTGTGGAGAAATGATTCAAGGCTTTCTTGCCCAGTGAAAAATGGGATCCTATGGCCCTGCCCAAGTCAGAGACCCGGGGAGAGGGGATGCTTAAACCCTAACCACTCTCTAAGGTGCCAGGGGAAGAGTTTCTCAGGCCAGGGTTCCAACCTAGCATTTTATTTTTTTTAAGAGAGAGAGAATTGATTTTATTTATTCTTTTCATCTGGCCTTTGTTTCTCTGACACTTAGTTGTATATGCGGTTCTGGGGTTTGAACCGGGGTCCTTGCACATGCCAGGCAAATGCTCCCACTGCTGAGGCACTGCTCCAGTCTCCAACCCCGCATTTTTTGATAGAGCAGAGCACCATATAGTTCAAAACACCATGGTAGGATATAAAACACAGGGCCATGCAAGGAGCCCTGTTGATTACTGTTTCATAAATGCTGAAAGGCACGTGTAAGCTCTGGTTCTGAAGGATTCTTAAACTCTAGCACTATTTTCTTAACATTTGTTAGTAGTCCAGAGAGGGGTGTTTACAGATCATGTATTTTTCTCAGGCACTTTTTCCCTGTTAATTTAAAAAATAAAGTATTATGGAGAATTTTAGCTATAGATAAAAATAAACATGATAAATCATGCTAATCTACCAAGTCCCCGTGTAACTATCACCTTCAATAATTATCAACTCATGGTCAGTCTTGTCTAACCCATACCCCATCTACTTTCTTACTTTCTTGGTCAATCTTGTCTCACCCATACCCCATCTACTTTCTTACTTTCTTATAGACATTGCATAATTTCATCTAAAGCATTTCATGTCGAATTTCTAAAACACAAAGACTATAAATATTTAACTTCTCTACCATGTTGCTTAAAAAAATGAGAATTCTGTAATATCAAATATTCAGTAACTGTTAACTTTCCACTTCCTGGTGGACCCATTTAGACCTACTCTGTCTCCTACCCAGAGAAAACCAAGGCAGTCCTACCATGCTAGGAAAGGTGTTCTCCTACCCTGGCCATTGGGTTTCCACACTATAGAAATGTGACACATGGTGTGCTAGGAACAGAAAGGATGACCCCTAAATTGGAGACAAGCATACTGGCAACATAAAAAGAAAGTAACTGACAAATCCCTCATTCTGGAAGATGCCCAGAGCGCCTGGGCCTGGAGCCAGGAACTTAACAAGTTTCCATTGTCATCGGCAGCCGACAAATTTAGAAGCAGACAGGGGACCTTCTTATCATGGGGCATTTTGTTAGCTGAGGCTATATGTATTTAAAAAGCACAATCAACCTGTAGAGAGCTAAGGGATTAAACATGATTTTTCTCAACTTGAATGACCTTTCTCCCTAAATTAAGCTGCCTATTTAGCGCCCTTAATAAATACATAGATAATTTAAACCATGTGGAAGCAAATTGAAAACATGGGTTTTTTGAACTATGTATTTTCTTTCTCATGTTGGAACACTTCCCTTGAGAAAATCTCAGGTCTCATGATTATGGAAAAGAAAGGTCTGTATATCTTTCTGATTAAGTGTTTCATGATACACATGTACACATTGATCATGTTTTTCTTCTTTCTTGGCTAAAGGGAAGCATATGCTTCTGAGAAAAGCCTTCCATCAACACATCTCTGGCAGCTGCCTGCTCTATTTGTCAACAAAACAAAATGCGAAAGGATTATATTTCTAGAAAAGTAATTACATTTCAAAGGAGTTTGTCACTATATACCATGTGGCATTACAGTGAACCAAGATACTATTTTCTGCCTGATTGTTAGAAGTAGCGATCTATGCTCACAAGTCACTAAAATGCTCAAATATGTATCTTCTCTGTTGCTTGATTGAGGAAAATAATACTCCCCACCTGAATACCCTGAGGTATGGACTGAATGATATGACCCTCCAGTTTTGAGATATTTGTATTCATCTGCGGATGTAAAATACAGCCTACACAGAAAAACCAAAAAATGCTCTTTTCTTTAATATTAGTAATCTTGATTTTGATTAAAAAGTATTCACAAAGTTTTTCTATAATTTCTGTATGGTTTTCCCTTTTCCATGAATTAATGACTCACATCAAAGAGTGTTTCAATTTTAAGTAGCTTTGTTACAATTTGCTTTGACCTCTTTCATGTGTGTCCAAAAGAAGGTCCTGTAAGTAGCTTTCTGTGTTCTCGGGCCCAGAGGACCCGGTCTGGGCTCCTCATCCTCTCTGTGGTCAGACTGCTCTCTGAGACAGTTTTTAACCACAAATTCCCTGGAGATAAAGTTGGCAGATTCCCAGACTTCAGCCCTCCCCACTAGGCAGCACAGAGTCTTAGACAAAATGAGATAATGGGACAAATGTTGACATTCTAATTCAAATTGCATGGACTTTCTCTTGCTGCCAATGTGGGACACAGAGTGTCCTGTGGGTAGACCTTTCCAGGCTTAGCACAGATATTTTCAGAAAAGGCGATTAAGCTCCTAGAAGAGGGGAAAAAATACTCTGATAAATTTTGTCTAATTAAAGCTTGTTTTGTTTTGCAAGAGGGACATTGATAAACAAGCCTTTTGGACCAGACTATACCAAGATGAGAAAGTCTAATTGTCTGGGAGAGCCTGAGAAGAGACAAGAGCACTAGCCCTTTGAGTCCACTGGGCTGTAACATGCCACCGAGCCATTTCCCACCCCTGCCACCCCACCCTCTGAATCACTTCCCTGAGTGTCCACCAATGGCCTTTCCTGTGGCAGACTGTCTGATGTTGGGAATCAATGGTATCGTTTGAAGGAGCCAGGCTTTGAGACAGAAGCATGCAAGCTTCTTTGGAAGGCTGATGCAGTATTAATTGGTAAATTTAAATAGTGCAGGCAGCTCTTGGTTAACAACGCTCTTTTTTTTCCTAATAATTTGCTGAAACTAATTGAATACAGGCTGCAACCCACTGGTAGGCAAGCTGAGATGTTTCACTGAGCTTGTGAGACAATGTCTGACCAAGAAGAGCAATGCTAACCCGTCTATTCTCTTAGCAGTGCGATTAGTGTGCGTCTTTGCGGGGAGTTATTTCAGTAGGAAGGGAGTAAGTGATTAGCCTCTAAAAATTATTGAGAAATTATATTGGGAAATAAAGAATCAGTGAGATTTCATTTTATAGATCATCTGAGGAGTTAAAAAATAAAAAGATACAGGAGGAGTATATAGAATGACCACACATAACAAGATTATGTAAACTAATTTTATAAGAAGCAAAATGAATATTTGTGATAACTTGACTTTCATGTGGATTTAGTGTCACTGTTACAATCACAAATGCAGATGGTTTCCCCTTCACTTTCTTATGCTGATCTGGTGGTACTTATAGCAAGTGGTACATTTTGGTACATTTGGATGACCAACCTCTGATAGAGGATGGTACACAAAGCTTGGTAGATGGAATCTGTCTAGATGAACTCTCTAATGCTGCAATATCCAATACAATAGTCCCTGACATCTGTGATTATTGAATTTTAAGTTAAAGTTGAAAACTCAGTTGTTCAGTCTCACTAGCCACATTTCAAGTGCTTGACAGCTACACTATCAGCTATCACCTTTCTGCATTTTTCTTACCTGGGAAATAAGGAGGTAAGACCACATTGACTCTAGTGTCCATCCCAAGTACTTTTCCTGGTGCCTACACGAGAACATTCAGAAAGACCCTGTGCCTATGTTGGGAAGAAAACGTTTTGGAATGTAAAGTTCTTGAATTTAGTTTCAGTGCCCTTAATGAAAGCTCAGGAAATTTGCTCCATGACTGTTTTTTTGCTTATTCATCAAAGGAAGTGACTCTGCTGAAAGATTGCCACGGCTCTGGTCTCCTCTAAAATTTTAAAATGTTACTGAATTTTAAAAAATATCTTTCACTGATGAGGTGGAATCCATCAGATTTGGATATTGTGGAGTCTGTGCTGTTTTCTTTGAAAGCATCCTGAATTCACGTAGAACTCATTCAAGGAAAGGGAAACTTATTACCATTTTCCTTTCCTTGAAAGGTTCTCCGCAATGGAGTTCCTTCACCCGATATTTGGAAGATGTGTGAAATTCTGCCGGTCAAGCAGCTGTTTTCAGGGTGTCATCTGTGTGCAGGGTGTCACAGTGATCAAAGTTTTCACATTTCTTGGGTATCTTGTAGATTCGACATGTGATTAATACTTAGTTTAGTATTTGAGTCTGATCTTGTGCAGTAAAGTGTGGCCTAACTTCACTATCATGAGCAGTATAGAAAAATAAGCTCTTTAGTGATTTGATTAGGAGATTCTGGCATAAATGTATCCACCAGTGTGGCTGTTGTTCAGTTGACATTATGTGACCAATTATGCAATACCTTCATGGAGAGTTTATCTAGAACATCAGAAAACTAAGGCTAAAAAGGGAGAAGGATCTACATATTCGTTCAATTGTTTTTTAATGGCTCCCTTCTATTGTTCTAGAAGGTGAACTCCTGGCAATAAACAAAACAGTCTCTTCCAAAAGAGCTTCTTTTGTGGTAGTTTTCAAAGCATGTTTCTTGGAACTAGAGTTTCCTGAGATGTTGGCAGAAATCACACAGGCAAATCCCGACTAGTCTTATAAGATTAAGAAATTGTGAGCTAAACAATATTAAAGTGTTGCTTGTTTTCTGTTTATTGCTACAGAGTTTTCAGAATTTTTTAAATGTCAAGACTAACTTATAATAGACAGTGGTAAAGATAGAAAAAATTTATATATATTCAGTTTGATCACTGAACACTGTGTTACCCCCATCTCACTCACACACACACACATACACACACCCACACACCACACCACACCACACCACACCATGAACTCCTTCTGGGAGAATAGGAGAAGCTTGGGGGAAATCTTTATAGCTGGATGATGAGCTAAGCCATTAAGGCAGATCTATTCCATTCCTTAGAGTCCATCTGATACTCTCAATTCAGTGCTGGCCTCTCTGGGATAGGACCCTGTTCCAGGCATACGAATCGTTGGGTAGTCCACCAACAGCACAGTCAGCCTGTGGTGCTCAGTCATCCTCAACCATCGGAAGACACCTAGGATCACAGGGGACCACAGGAGTTTGCTTTGTTACATCAGAGCTGAGGCAACACTGTGGGTACAGTGTGGGGTACTCAAAGTTCTTGGGTCTTAGACTCAGAAGACTGGGGTTAAAATTCAAATTCTACCCCTATCTGTTGAGCATGCTCATCAACAGTCCACTTCTCTGAACCTGATGCTCAAAGGAACCTTAGCTCTGATTCCATGAAGCCAGCCACATTGCCATGGGCTGCATGGTCACACCTGTCATTCAGTTGGGTATTTTGGCAACACAGGGACCTGGGATCCACACCATCTTATTATACCTAATGGCAGGATATGGTCCTTCCCCTAATAGAGAGAGTGAAAAGGGGGAGGATAAAGAGGGGGAGAAAAAAGTATATTTTGCACCTCTAAGATACTAAATAATTTCCACACGATCAGTAAAAACAGGAATAGTAAAAAATAAACAACACAAGCTTCAAAAGGAGATCAGCAGAAGAGAGTGATCAGGGGATGGGAGGAGGGAGGTGGAAGGGCTGGGGAAGGATATTTGCCAAATTATATTATTATGTTGTATGCATGTATGAATATATAACAACAAACCCCATCAGTATATACAACTTTAATGCAGCGATAAAAAATGTGGAAAAAAAATTCTTGCTCCAGCCAGAACACTCAGCATTAAGAATTCAATCATAGATACAAACAGTGCTCAAATTCCTATAATTTGAGGATAAAAAGTGTGTTTATATTTCCAGTACATTGTGAAATATGGCATTGCTTGTTATTATGTCATTCTTTTTTAAAAGGAAACTTAATTATTTTTGTAGGAATTATGCTACCCAAGCTTCTCTCAAGTGCAGGAAAGATCCTAGAGTTTTTTTCAACTTACTATTTGATTATTAGAAAAATTGAACTCCCCTTATGTTATTGGCCAACTTTTCATTGCTATTGCAATTCTTCCGTCAGTGGCCTGTCTCCCAAAGGAGAAGTTAATAAATAAATAAGCCCTGTTGAGGAAAACTACCTTCTTAGCCCCAAGAAGCTAAGGCTGCCCTACAGTGTCCTCTGTGTAAAGAAATAGTCCCCCCCCCATCAACAGCTTTGAAAAGTAAAAGAACAAGTGTGAGCTCTCTCCAAAAAAGGCCTTAGTGCCTGTGAGAAGGCACAGAGGAGAGATCTGCTGACTCAACAGACTATGATTGCTTTTTACAGCTCATGAAACTGTCTTTTTAAGAGCCATGCTCTCTGACCTTAAGTTTATTGCATGCATGATTTTAGAAACGTCATTTTTTGGAAAGATGAGATACCTCAATGAGAAAAGACAAGATTAGTAGGGTAGATTCGCCAAACGCTAAGCATTTGCGTATTTGTTACTAAACAGAAGAGAATGGAGACCAGGGGTTGGGGAACTGTACCGCCCGTCAACACAGATAACCCCGGAGCCCCACTTAATCTCTTAATAACAAGTCCTGTGAATCTGCTCTGCCTTACAAACTGATACTTAATGGCCTGAACTGAGTCACGGTTGTACTCCTTAATAGATGGTGGCCTGGGACACATCACTTATGTGTACAGTTACTGACAAAATGCACCAACCATTTTTCAACACTTGATTCACAAATACTTCTGCAAGCCTAGCATCCTTCTTGTGTAAAAAAGAAGCATTTGTGAATCAAGTGTTGAAAAATGGTTGGTGCATTTTGTCAGTAACTGTACATAATTTTTGGCACATAACATAAAAATGGCTACATAAACTATAATTATTTTGCTAAGAGACTGTATGCAAGTTGTGGGCCAACTTTACAGATACCCAGAGCAAAGTCCTTCTTTGTACCTATGTTTTTATTACAAATATGCTAATTGGTTCTTTATATTTTCAGAGGTTATTGTACTGAACTGTCTATTGATAGTGCTTTTATATAAATACTTGGGCTTTCTCTGTGTGGATAGATCCTCACATTAGATTTCAATCCGCACGTGTGCACTGAGGGCTGATCAGTAATTTTTTTTTATCAGCGCCTGAGAACTGTTACACTTTTTATTTTACCTTTTAGGAAATCCCTGTCTTTCCATATTTTCATGTAAATTTTGCACTGTTACCTGTCCATACGTAAATATTTTACTTTCAAAAATGAAGTTTTTAATTGGTATTGTTTTATGTAGAACTGAAAGAAAATTAACTCCTTTATTAAAAACAAAGCTAGGGGCTGGAGCAGTGGCTCTGAGGTTACAGCGCTTGCCTGGCATGTACAAGTACGTGGGTTCAAACCCCAGCCCCACACATACAACAAAGTGTCTGAGCAACAAAAGGCATGTGAAAAACTCAATAAAATTGATTCTCTTTCTCTCTCTCTCTTAAAAAAAATCTATCTGTAAAAAAAAAGGGTAGAAGAGGCTTTTCTTTTGAGAGCTGGGATAATCTGTGGCTGAAGATTCCCTGTGAAACCGGAAGTCACTAAACGTCACTCCTTTACTCAGACCCTTCAATGGTTGCCCAAGTCACTCTGAGTAAAAGCTAAAATCCCGACAGAGCTCCACATGAAAGCCCACAGAATTTGGTACTATTATCCTTTTTTTTTTTTTTTAAAGAGAGAAACAACTTTATTTAGTTTTTCACATGGCCTTAGTTGCTCTAACACTTAGTTGTGTACATGTGCTGGGGTTTGAACCTGGGTCCTCATGCATGCCAGGCAAGTGCCAAAACCGCTGAGCCACCGCTCCAGCCCCCCATCATCCTTTTTGACCTCTAGGGAAACTTAAGAGAAGCCTGCTGCTAGCCACACCGTCCAGCCTCCTGTCACTGCTCAAGCTATAACACCCCACCTTCCTCAGGGCCTTCACACATGCCCTTCCTGCTTCCCTCAAACGTCTGCTTGGTTTAAATCCTTAATCCTGAGGGTGTTTGCTCAAATAGCACCTTCCCAGGTATCCTATCAACCCTTTTCAAATCTGCAAGCTCTCCCCTCCACCCCTCTTTCCTCCTCTGTTACTTGATTATTCTCCACATTGGGAGGAAGAAGTGGGAGAGCCAAGGACTTGAATGCATGCAAGTTCAACATCATACTCCACAGATTGGTGGCAAATGCTACAGAATCAGCCCAGATGACTTGCTAGTCCCCAAGGAACACACTTTAAAGATAAATTATTTTTCAGAAAAGGAAAAATGCTTCTTTAGAGAAGAATGCTATCTGTCAATGTTGAAGGAATTATTGGATTAGAGAATCGCTATTTTATAATCCCTAGGGAACTAACTGATTCCAGCACAGATCATCCATGGATGGTAAAAAGAGAAGACAAGAAATGGGTGAGGAAAGCTAAATGAGGCTAAAATATCAACCCACAGAATTCTTGCTAGTCATGTAGGTAGATATAATATATATATATATATATATATATTTTTTTTTTTTTTTTGTCCTACTGCCTTCTTTCACTTTCCCAGGAGCATTGGGAGACAAGAGGGGTGCAGAGAGAGGTGCCTGCTCATGCATATTTACTTTGATTCCATCCCCTCCAAATACACCAGAGCCACAAACTCAGGGCCCCAAAGCTTTTGGGCTCATGACACATGACATATGGCCCAGAGGGCTCTCTCCCTGGTGTGTGTAGCAGCCTGCAATCTTAGCTCACCAGTGGAGTTTGCAAGTTTTATTAGCCAATGAAAATAGCTTAAAGCTGAGCTTTATTTCCCCATTGCCCTATTTTTGCTTTGACTTCTTTCATTCCTGGACAATTAGATTCTAATTCTATGTAAATTTTTAAAAAATATCACTAACCAATTGCAGTGGACTCCTCTAGCTCCCGCTGTGTGCGACTGATCGTTTTCCTTGCATGGTTTATCGATAGTCTGCGCTCTGCGGAAGCCACTCCTGAAGCATGTTAATGCCACTGGAAGTGTACAACCATCCAGTGCTAAGATTTTTGCAAAGAGGAGGAAGATAGAATTCAGCTTTAAAGTGACTCCAGAGGACACCGGGAATTCAGTGCCTGTAATGGAGTCATCCGGCCCTGGACATCTGATGATTAGCACTCTGTAAGATCCCTGCAAGCCCCATCTTTCCTTTCCTCTTCTCCTGTTCTGTTTATTTCTTTTAAAACAAGAAGCAGAAAATACCTTCCCATAACACAGTGGAGAGTCTATCATCAAGAATAAGATGTCAGCAAGTCTTGAGAGTAGCTGGGCTCGAGACTGCGTGGGGACTTGTCTGTAAGTGAGACCATCTTAAAAACCAGTATGAGAGTCCACAGGAAAGCAATATAACATCCTAGAGCACCGTGCGGAAAGGGTGTGCGAGGCCCCAGATGGAGGGGCCTTGCTAACCTCATTCCTTCTTGCTCAGGGCAACCTTGGGGACTCCTCCTCCTGGATTTGGCAGTCTGGCTTTAGATGAGGAAATGCATATAGAACTTAAAGAAGAATAAAGTTATTTTACAGGGTTTGGGTTTGTCGGTGGTAGAGAAAAGGGACCGTAGGAGCCCACAGTGTGCCTCCCCAAAATGTAAAGGATAGTTGAATTGAAGGGAATTGAGGAAAAGCAGATGCAGGAAGCCCTCTGCCCTCAGGATGTAGGTGAGAGAGATAAAAATGCATCCTGTCCCCCTACCAAGGGGAGCAAAGGTTAACCACAGTCCAGTTCCATTTTCTGTTGCTCATTGGAATGTATCACACACTGGGTAATTTACAAAAAGTAGAGGTTTATTTAGCGCATGGTCCCAGAGGCTGGGAAGTCCATGACACCAGACCAGCATCAGGTGAGGGCTTTCTTACTGCATCAAAACATGATGGGGGACTCGCACAGCAAGACAGAAACACACCAGAGAGACTCACTTTTTTAATAACAAAGCCACTCCAGCGATAATCCATTAATGCATGAGCTCGTTAATCCCTTCAAGAGGGCAGAGCCCCAGGACCCATCTCCTTCCCAAGACCTCACCTCTCGCATACCATTACTATGTGCCCTTGGGTATTAAGTTCCCAGCACATGAAATTTGGGGGGCACATTCAGAACACAGGAATCTCTGAAGACAACTTTGGACCTTTGTCTGCCTGGAGAGGGATCTACACTAACAGGTTCTATCAATTGACCTTCATTGGCTACCAGTTAATCACCTTCCCCCAAATTGCTCCCCTGCAGAGGTTCGAAGTCTTTTTCTTGTCATAGTATGTCTCTAAAAGCATCTTTATTGACGATGCTTTGTAAGTGAGAATTCATGTCCTCCTCTTTGAGAATTACTCATTCTCTGGGTGTCTCTTGTGCATATGTGAAACATAACTGTTTCTGTGTTTCTATTTGTTTTTCTCTTGTTATTCTGTTTTTTTTATAACAAGGATCTGTTCCAATTAAGAATACATGGGGATCATTTTTATTCTCGTACAGGACCAAGGATAGATATGGCATTCCTGATTATGTCAAGGCCAGACGGCAATTCTCTGGAGGTCCTATATGTCCCTTAGCCTTTAGCTCCTTTTCTTTCTGCTTTTGACAATGGGGCTCCTGGTTTTTATCTCTAGCAGTTCTATTCTTCAAGAGTTAATTTTAAAGCATGTACTATGCCTTAAATAGTAGCCCAGAGGACCTTCTGGTTTTCATTTAACTTTGTAAATCAGTCCTACCTGTTATTCCTCCTGGATGGGTGCATTGGGAGGTATAGTTGGTGAGGTCCTGGAGAGCTAAGCTGAGCTGGGGTAGGGTGGAAGACTCTACCACATGTCTTTTCTATGAAGTTCCACTATCAGAATCAAAGCCCAGAATGAAGAGTCAGTCCAAGAGAAGCATCTCAGAATGTGGAGCCAAGAAGTCAAAATATGAAATGAACAGTCAGTGTGAAAGGAACAGTGACCTGGAGAAACTCAATGGACCATGGTGCATTCTTGCACGAGCTTTTAATGTGTTACCCATTGTCTTGAGCCTGAATTAGTATATTGAGAAAGGAACTAAGGGAACCAGACATCTTTAAGCACCTAATACTGATTTTTGGGATCTGTTTCTGTCTGGGGGAAAATGCAGATGGACAATTGCTAACCCACATGTATTAGTCTATTTCTCATTACTATAACAAAATGCCTGAAATGGGATAACTTTATAAAGAAAAGAGGTTTACCGAGCTCTTGTTTTTGGAGGTTCAAGGGATTAGCTCACTTCTGGTAAGGGTCCTCTTGGCCGTGTCACATCTTGGCAGGGGGATGTGTGTGTAGAAGTGATCATCTTGCCAAACAAGATGCTGGAGAGTAATTCCAAGGTCAGATTTGCTCTTATAAGAACTCATTCCGATGAGAGTCCACTCCAGGGGACCAGCATTCCCTTCTAAGGGCAGCACCTCCAATGACCAAAGAATTCCTACAGTGTTCACTTGGTTGAAGCCTCCACCTCCACCACCAAATTCGATCCCAGCTCCCGAACATGAACCTTTGGGGCTAAACAACATCTAAACCACAGCACTGTATGTGCCCGTAGAATTCTGACCCATAGCAACAATAGGTCTGGGGCAATCAGGGCGTGGCCAATGACCATCAGCTTCTCTATTTTTTGTCTTCCATTTCCAGCTCAAGACCACTGAGAAGCCCAAGTACAGTCCACAAACCAATCATATACGATCTGCTACTTCTAGTTAGCCCACCTCCAGGTGCCCCATGCCATTGACTTCCTACCAGTGCATTCCAGAAGCCTTATCTAGTTCCCTACAGAGCTTTCCCACTCCTGCACTTGTCCCTGAGTCTCTGACAAACAAAAGTGACAGGGACTGACTTCCTTGCTACAACAAGCTGAAAAAATAGCTTGTTGGCTCCCAAAGGGGTATTTTGTTTACTTCTATAAGATCTGAATCTGTAATGGGCGTTGAAGATTCATTATTTAAACATCCCAGAAAAAAATGCATCTAAACAGTGCTGTCCTCTTCAAATGATCTCTTTAGAGAATTAAAGTATATTCCAATGGTACTATTGTGTCACTTTAGATTGACGTTGAACTTGGAGGCAATACCGGTTGCATATTGGGCTCACTCTCATTTCATCTCCTGCTTTCATTTTCTCATCCCCCTCTTTCTCTGTGTCTGTCTCTGTGTCTGTCTGTCTGTCTCTCACACACACTTCCCAGTACATCTCATTTCTGACTTAGAATATGCCACTGCCAGTGTTATTAACTTTATTCCCCAACTTTGTCTCCAAAATGACTTTTAATTCTTTCCTTAATCAATTTGCTCCCCTATGAAACTTTGTTATTTACCAAAATGATACTCCAAAGAAGTGACTCGAGGGTTTGACAGATTCTGCTTGGCTTTGCAGCTTGCCGTTCCAGAGGACCCAGGTACATGTTTAATGAATACTTCTTTGTTCCAAACGCTGTCTGAGTTCATTCTGCACTGGCTCCTTCTTTGGATTGGGGACACCTCCAGTGCGCAGGCCAGTGTCGGGAGGGAAGCCTCTCTGTGACTGGCTAAGCAGATGACATTTTCCCAATCCCCTGACACACACAACACAGGCTCCTTTGTGCTCCTTCTCTTCTTGCCCTGCAAATAGCACAGCGATGTCAGTAGCTGGGATTAGTTTTGGGAAATTATAAAATATGTGAGCAAATGTAGGCTGCAAGAAATCACTTTGGCTTTCATTCTCAGTGTGAATGCCTACAATTAAATGGTACTTGTCCCTATATATCATTGCTTTTGTTCTGAAGGTTCAAACATCAAAATTCAGCAAAGTGGTATTTGCAGTCTGGGAGAGCTTTTATAATGTCTCTGGCTCTTGTAAAGGACCTGAACAAAAAAAGGTCTGGGTCAGCAATGTTCACTTGGTTGAAGCCTGGCGTTGTAGAGACACAGGAACAGTTGGGGACAGGCTGTTTACCGTGCACTCAGGCTGCAGAGCTGAGAGCCCACAGGACAATTGCTGGCAAAAGGCTGTAAACAGTTCATAGTAAGTTTATTCAAAATGGGTACTCTGCTTTGAAATGATAAAATCATTGGATTGTTTGGAATACCCACATCAATCCTTTGAAATTCTTCTGCATGCGCTGAGGGCTGAGGTTGGAGAGGACTGCAGGATATGGGAGCAGTTGCATTCTGACTCTTCACTCCATCCAGCTGTTGGGGGCGGGAGGGTGTGGAGGAAATCGCCCCAAGTGATCTCTCATTCTTGTAGCCCAAGAAATTGCTGCTCCTTGCCAATCCTTCTAAAAGATTAATTACTACTCAGAGACAGAGACAGAGACACATATATTGGCACACCCTTCCCATCTGCACAAATGACCTTGTGGCTGCTAGGAAAATCAAGGGTACCTAGAGTCATCTGCACATAATTTCCTTACAGGAACATGGCAAAGTAATGAGGACAGGACACTTCCCCACTCATGCCACCTGACCCAGGGTGGCAGCCATTATTCAAGAGCCCAGGCAGCCCTGGGGAAGAGGCCAGCCACCCAGGCTGCTGCCCATCGGGACTCCCCAGTCTTTAACCTGGGATTTCACATCTCTCCTCTTCTTCGGCTGTGTTTTGCTGATCTCCATTGGAAGACATCTCTCCAATTGCTTGTTTACACACAGATCTTCCAAGTCACTGTAAATTCCCTAGGGCAGGGACTGAATCCTAGCATCATAGTATTATAAGCAGAATGAAATAAACAGTAGTGAAAAGTGACGAAAATCAAAATTTGGTTCTAAGCATTTCAGGTAATAAGGGAATAAAATATATAAGTATGTATTGTGTGTGTATGTGTGCAAAGATACATATATAGGCTTGAACAACAAGGCTTCAGTTCTTTTGAAATTATTTTTGAAGTAAAAAAATGAATCCATGTTAAATAAATCACATGAAAATCTGTCATAAGACTACATGATCATTTCCAGTTGGCTTAATGTAAGATTCAAAGGACTAAACCAATATAAAAATCACTTCAAACAGTAGTGCCATTTATCCACAGATGTTATGTTATTAATAATGTGCCTTTTTAAAATATCGTGTGTGTGTGTGTGTGTGTGTGTGTGTGTGTGTGTGTGTGTTTCAGACAGGAGATCTCAGGCACCAGAAAGCCTGAGGACTTTAGTAGTAGAACTTTCCATTGCTTCAGAAAACCTAGTATTTGGGAAAACATAACTTAACTATAGTAGGTCTGTTTTGCCTCTCTGTGGGTTTG
>PVKS010011409.1:0-56791 GCA_004027875.1 Aplodontia rufa | reverse complement strand
TTTTTTTTAGTTTTTCATGTGGCTTTCCTTGCGTATGTGGCGCTGGGGTTTGAAGTCGCGTACTTGCGCATGCTGGGCAAGAGCTGTAACCTTCCAAGCCACTGCTCCAACCCCTAAATTTCTTAATAAAAAGCAAAACAAAACAAAACAAAACAAAAACTTAAAGAAAACATGAAAAAATAATTATAATCTCTTAAAGACTGTAGTTGCTTCCTAGCACCATTCCTCCTTCCTAGGTGAAACTTCGTCTTTGTTCAAGCAGGGTACTGATCTTACCTTCAGCTCCAGAGGCACCTTACTACAGTGAAATCAGTACCTAGCTTCCCTGGAGACAATAACTGGCATCATGGTGGGCCCACAGGATGTCCCTCTCGTGTGGAATGTGACTGGGAAAGCAGGTGCCCGCCCTGTAATGGCAGCCATCTTAACCACAGAGCAACTACTACTCTATCCCTGAGGACTCCAAAGGGTAATCTAGAAATGTCCTCAATCACTGACTACTGGGTCCACAACCACATAACCTCTGAACTTCTATTTCTAGGACAGAATATAGTTTGCTTTTTGCTTTTTTATTTTGGTGTGTGTATGTGGGGGAGTTTCAGGGATGAACCCAAGAGTGCTTTACCCCTGAGCTATACCTCCACCCGGCCCCCTTCATTTTTGTAAGAGAGTGTGAATTTGGCTGGGGAGGGAGATGGAGGGAGAGGGAGAAAAAGGAGAATGAAGGAGAGAGACAGAGAGAGAATTTTTATTTATTTTTTCATCTGGTTTTTGTTTTCTGACAGTTGTATATGTGGTGCTGGGGTTTAAACCCAGGCCTTCACAATGCCAGGCAAGTGCTGTACCTCTGAACCACCTCTCTAGTCCCCCTCCATCCCTTTATTAAAATTTTGAAAAAGGGCCTTGCTAAGTTGCTGAGGCTGACCTCAGACTTACAATCCTGCTGCCTCAACTTCCCAAGTTGCAGGGATCACAGGTATGCACCACTGCACCTGGCTAGACCTTTATTATTGAAGTCATTTTGGGTCAGGATTTTTATTATTTACTGCTAAAAGCATCAATACAAAATATTGACAAATATCCATGAGAAGCAAACTGTCCTTTACTCGGCAACAAAAAATGTATGACTCTTACTGCCAAAAATACAATTTCACAACTGTCAGCCTCATATACTCTGTAGGTATTCACTGCACACTGTATGGTTCTACAGCAAGCCCACTAGAAATGGTCCTTCCTTAAGCAATACCCTTCATTCATGAAATGGCTTCCTTCATGACGCCCATGGTGAAGGAGGCCCACAAACAAGCCCAGTTCATTTCATGTTCATGCAATGGAAAAGAAGTCACCCTTGTCCCCCAGAGCAGATCTCCAACCCCCACCCTGCCCAGGACCACTTCTCTTCTTCAATTACATCTCCTTTCTGGAATGTGCCACTTGGTGGCACATGGTGCATCACGGTGCTTTAGGTACATCTCACCCTCTCCCACAGATAGACAATGTCATCCAGGAGGAGGAAAAAAACGCTTACTTTTGCATTCACTGAGATTTGTATATCTTAGGTACCCAATATATGTTGGTTTCAAAGAATATATGAATAAACAAATTAATGCTTTAGGGACTAGGAAAGAAGCATACCACTCCTTCCTTGATACTCCAAAGGAAAAGTAAAATGCAAACAAAAACCAAACTGTGGACAGTAAAAACAAACAAAAACCAAGAAAATTAATATTAACATATCAAAAAAAGAAATAAGAAAAAAAATGCCTGTTTCAAATTGAACTTTTATCAGTTGAGTAGAAAATATCTTCTTCCTAATGGTGAAGTTCTAGTTCAGGAAGATAAGGAAAAAAATAAAAGTTACAGGGATTAGAATGAAAGAATTAAATCTGTCATTAATGATGTGATTACATAGGAAATCTCAAAGAAATTACATACAAAGCATTAAAATTAATAAAGGAATTATCTGATGGTTTAATTAATATAGGATTAATATAGAAAAATTAATTATAATTCCATATACCAGTAGAAAAGCTTAGAAAATACAACTTTGACCACCTGTTTTTTAGAAGATCTCATTAATAACATGAAAAGACAACTCATAAACTGGGGAAAATATATTTTCCATACCTGTGACTAAAAAATATATTCTGGAAAGTATTCTTTTTAAACTTCAAAAAATCAAATGATGGGCTTGAGTGGTGACTCAGCGGTTTCGGCACCTGCCTGGCATGGGTGAGTACACAAGTTCGAACCCCTACCACATACACAAATGAGTCTCAGAAATGAAAGTCACGTGAAAAACTAAATAAAATTGATTGTCTCTCTCTCTCTTTCACTGTCCTTCTCATTAAAAAAAAAAAAATCAAATGACAAATAGTATCTAAATTAAGAGTTTAAAAAACCCACCAGTGTGTCAAAGTTTCAACAGAAACAGTATAATTGCACAGTCCAAAAAAAAAAAAAAAACTTCCCAAATATAGCATAATGATTACAAGAGAAAAATAGTAATTGTGAATCCTGGTAGATACTTCCTTAGCCAGTGATCAAGGCTAATGTGACTAGGAGAAGACACTGACGTCACGTCCCTGTGATTTGATGCACATCACCTCTCTGGTTCTTTTCCCAATAATGTCTAATTCCCAATCTGATCACAAGAAAACACAGAAAAACATCCTACAAAATCACGGATCAGTACTTTGGAAAAATATCAAGAACATGAAAACAAGACTAAGGAATTGTTACGAATTGGAGATACCACAGTAATGTTACAATGGATTGCAACGTGGGGTCCTGAATCAGACTTTGGAATAGAAAAGCAGTATTATCTGCTAAGTTGTATACTTTAACAGTCTTGTACCAAAGTTAAACTCTTAGTTTTGACAAATATTCTGCAGTAATATATGATGTTAACAGAAGAGAAGATGGGTATGGATGTATTCAGGAACTCAGTACCATATTTAAAATTTCTGTAAAACAAAAATATCTAAATGAAAAGTTGTTTAAAAATCATCAAAGACAGGGGGCTGGAATGGTGGGTCAGTGGTTGGATCATTTCCCTGGCATGTACAAGGACCCAGGTATGAAACTCAGCACCACACACATAACTGTCAGAAAATCAAAGGCCAGATAAAAAGATAAAGTTCTCTCTCTCTTCTCTTTCTCTCACACACTCTCTCTTAGAAAAATCATCAAAGACATGAAGATATATGTTTGTAGAAGAGAAAACATATGGCCATAAATATATAAAAAGATGCTCCATGTTATTAGTAATTTGGAAAAAATTAAAATCATAACGATACACCATCTCACATCTACTTGGACAGATACTGAAGAGTATAATAACATCAAGTGTTGATAGCAATGAAGCAATGGAAATTCTTAGCCATACTCTTGGTAATGCACTACACAGCTTGGCAACAAGTTATAAAGTTAAACATACACACACGTGTGATCGAGTAAAT
Source organism: Aplodontia rufa (assembly GCA_004027875.1). Taxonomy (NCBI): domain Eukaryota; kingdom Metazoa; phylum Chordata; class Mammalia; order Rodentia; family Aplodontiidae; genus Aplodontia; species Aplodontia rufa. Next base: position 53,330 of record PVKS010011409.1, on the reverse strand, counting down.
TCGTTCCTAAGTGGAGGCTAGAAACTTTAGTTAGTGGGCACGGAAATGTTTGTAGGAACACTGTTTGTGATAGCAAATATCTCAGTTCAACCCAAATGCCTACTGCTAGATAAATAACTTTTGATAAAGTTCAGGAAATGAAAAGATGCACTGAAGTGAATAAAACATGAAAGTATTTTAGAAACATGCTTTAAAATGCAAGTCACAGAACATAGGTAATAAGATACTTTCATACGGGACAAAACTAAGTAACATTATTTAATGATATAAATATGGGTTCATTATTTTAAAAGCATATTTTGAGATACTAGTCTCAAAACACAAGTAGCTCCACAGTATTTGTGATATTATTAAAATTTCTTAATCTGGGAGATTTTGTGGGTTGGTTTTCACATCAGGCTCCAAAAATTACAAGTGCCACATGTATTCTTCTGTATTTTTCAACAACATTTAATTAAATAAATACCAAAACAAGTGAGTAATTCTGAGGGTGGGATTCCAGAAAATTTTGTCTACAGTATATATCTGAATAATTTTAGCAAGAAATATTTCATGTGCATTTCAAAAAAATTGCAACACTAAACAGCTGTGGGGAAGAAAGCTTTCCTCATTAGAGAAATTAATAATGATCATCACCTCAAATTTCTCTCACTCACAAAATATGACACTGAGACAGTGCTGAGTCAACACTCCTAGCTTCCTGTAGTTGATTGGTAGGGACTAGAGATTAACCATCCTGGGGAATGTGGAAGTAAAAGCGTTATTGAGGGAGGGGACCAGCTACAAACAGAAGAAACTAAGACAAAAACATTCCTTCAGATCCGCCTGCTTGCCTTAAAGAAAACAGGACCATTTACCAGTCAATGTTAGTGTTCTTGGCCATGCCACTCTTTCTTCTACTAGATATTCTTAGACATCTTGGCCTTAAAACTAGGCAATGGGGGCTGGAGCAGTGGCTCAGCAGTTACACTGCTTGCCTGGCATGCGTGAGGACCCAAGTTCAAACCCCAGCACCATGTATACAATGAAGTCTCGGAGCAACGAAAGCCACATGATAAACTAAATAAAACTGATTCTCTCTTTTTCTCTCTATGCACAGGTCACTCATTCTTGTGGTGATTACCACTGTCACTACTGCTCTCAAACAAATGCTCCCAGGCACAATGGCCCATGTTGGAACTCCATGGGAACAGACAACATGGTAATGGTATCAGATCCCCGGGAAGCCATGAGTAGGAAGCAGTCAACACTGCTGAACCTTGGGCCCAGAACTTCAGCAACTACACAAGGTAAACAAGACATGTGGCAAATACTCAACGTCTCTGGATGTATATTTTCCATATTATTTTCTATAATCAGGAGGAGAGAGCAAGTTATTTTCCTCTCTTCCAGCTCAGTATTATGACACAGCAGAAGGTAGCAGGGAGGAATGCGGACCTGAGGAAAAGTGTTTTATCAGTGAAGACAGATAAAAGAATGGGTAAGAAATAAGGTTCAAAGTACTGAATGATTTTAGGGAAGACCTTGAAGCTCGAGAGTGAATTGGTATTGCCATGCAAGGAGCAGAGAAGAGGCTGGAAGCATTCACAAGAGCATGAGGAGGCTCATGATATCTACAGCTGTCTAACACTTTAACAACACTTTCAGGAACGTGCACTACAAGGTGCAGGTGGAGATGGCAGCTTGGGAAGAAGGTTTGCAACTGCATACAATGCTCCTTAGGAAACACAGGCCCGTCCCAGGACCATGCTCCTCCACTCCTTTGACTTGCTCTGCTTTGACCAGGATGCTCTCAGTGTGCAAGACGGAGCCGTTTCCAAAGCTGAGCCTTGTAGGCCACCAGGTGGAGCCCAAAAATCACACAAAAAAAGAGCCCCCTCCTCAGCCTGATTGGCTTTTTGTCTACTAGCCAGGTAGAGCCACACCTCTGAAAAGGACTTAAAACTCTAAGTTTCGTAAGGCAAGTTCCTGGCATCATAAAACCCAACCTTTCCCTCAGAAGATTCTTTAAATAAGGAATAAGCTTCAGAAAGGTGAAATATTCCTTTTGTGCAGCAGGAATGACTGGAGGGTTATTTTTTAGTGAGCTAATCTTGGAAGCAACGCCTCCGTAAAAACCACTAACTTCTCCCGTTTGCTTTTTCCATCTACCTGGCTTCTTTTCCATCTTCCTACTAAATGTAACTAGGCTTAGTTAATGCATGCCCACCTCCTCAATTCCTGCCTATCAAAACTGAGGAGAACAGTGCAGTGTGTGCTTCTGTACATCAGCAAGCTTCTGGCAACTGGTCCTTCACAGCAAAGTCAGGAGAGGAGGCAACACCTGAGTCAGACCCCCACCCACTTCCTTCTGCACACACCCTGGCAATCAGGACTCCCTTCCTCTGCCTTCATCCTGTCCAGTCTCTGGCTCCAATGGACTCCGTCGTCCTTCACTCATAGCAGGCAGCAGTACAGTCACCCAATCTCTATTTCTCATTTCAACAGCCTCCTATTAAGCCTAGACAATCCTGGGTTCAACCAAAAATTCTCATGCTTTCTATACCTTCCCTGACTTGTTCATTTTCAAGGTTCACTAGATAAAATAACATAAATATGACAATTTGTCAAGGTTGGTTCATGTCATCCATCTTCAGTTAGCCTTCAGTGTTGCCAAGAAATGCTATTGTTTCTCACAACAGCTGCTGTAAAACTTTTCCATTTTCTTCAGCATTTACCCTTACACGTTTGAGAAAAAGAAAGCACAAACCTAGAAGAAAACAACCACGACACCTCCCGACTCAAGACAGCGGGATGGGAAGGCTGGGACTATAAGCTCCAGGCTTCAGGAAAGCAGACTGCATCAAGGCCTGAGTGACGCAGGCGTAAGGACCACTGAAGACTTCCTGAGGGGAAGACGATCTGAGAGGGCTGGGAAGCTCCTGGAACTGCACATCTGTTATATAATTGCAGAGCATTCCAGTGAGGACACCAAGGTGGTGTTTTAATTATCCTGGCTGAAAGTCGAGTACTAAATATCAAAAGTACTAAATATGTTGTGATGTGTATCAGAGCAGCGGTCCCTCAGGGCCAGCAAGGACTCACTGAGAAGACAGTGCCTCTGGGATTTTGATAGCATTAAAACACTGAAATTCATGAAAATGTGGTAAATGCGATGTACATGGAAGAGAACATGGCTCAAGTGAGACCTCTCATGACAATTCTAAGAACAAGATGGAAAATAACTTGCTTGCTGGAGGTCTCCAATACTGTAATGTCCTTTGAGCTCTCCTTTAATGGAGACACCAATGCATCTTTGGGAGTGGCACAGAAGTAGTATTTACAGAGAGAAGGAGGCCAAATCAATGGTCTCCTTCTGAACCCTTCCAAAGCTACTGACATCAGATAGTCTATTAATGTGTGCATTCTCTTCAGACTTTTTGTTAAACATCTGTACCTTTTAACTTTGTCTGATTTGTTTACCTGTAGCATGCTGAGTTACCAAGTGTTTATTTAGAAGTCACAGAACTTTGGTCATCCTCATTTTCTGTTCCAATGCCTCCTGTGTTTTCTGGCTTAATTTATGGTCCACTTTCCTAGTCAGACCTGGGCGCCATCAACTCCTTTCCATCCACTCATCTGGCCAGTCTTGTCCTAAAGTGTTCTCGTCTTAAAGGAGCCCACAGCCACATAAAACACTTAAGTAAGCAATTGCATGCAAACACATGGTACTGTGAAAAGGTATGGGAGCACCCCAAAAGGAGGCCTGTCAGGGAAGACATTCTGAGCAGACAACTGGGTTGAATTTAAACGCTGAGTATTGCGCTGAGCAAACACTGGACAGAAGAGCAAGTCACTGCTGGGAACGGAAGTTCAGGATACAGGGTCTAGAGCCACGAGCAGTCAGCTAGGGAGATGGCAAGCACCGAGGCCCAAGTGAAGGCATGGCGGAGCCACAGCTGCTCTTAGGAACTCATGGCTAAACTCCCACCAGCATCTGCCTGCTCACCCAAGTCTTACCCTCTGCACTCTCAGTCCAAGAGATCTTTTAGCAAAGTAGCTTCTGTTCTCCAAGAAATGATCCTGGATTTCCCCCTTCACCCACCTCCTTGACTTCCAGAAAATGATTTGTTCCTATGGAAGAAGTGGTAACATTCTGCTTTGTACTATAGGTGGAGCTCAAAGAGAGGCTATTCAGTTCACCTTCCGCAACCAAGTTCCTGCCCAGAGGGTTGAGTCTCACAGTCCTGCTAAAGGGGCAGTACATCATGGGAGTCTGGACCCCCAGCCCTGGGTAAAACTACTTGCCAGGCTAAATACCTGTCTCATGCTAATCAACAAGATTTTCTACCACAAGAATTATGGACTGTAATCCAGATTTGCTTATGTGGCCATGGATGCTACTGAGCATATAGGTGGCTACTGTGTAGAGATACTGAAGAACAGAGCTCATGCAGAAAGGAGTAGAGATGAGAAAGCAAGCAGTGGCTGGGCTGGTCAGGGTGGATGAGAGAAAAGCTGTTATCCTTTGCTGCCATGTTAGTTCTGAGTTTCTTATGAAACCACTTCCATTTCCTGCCCTGGCTTTTAAGAGAACCAGCAGCTTCTCATAATAATCCCCTTTTATCTAAATTAGTTCAAGTGGGAGTTCATTTCTTAAAACCAAATAATCCCAGCGCTGAAGCGGTGGCTCAGCGGTTACAGTGCTTGCCTGGCATGCACAAGCACCTGAGTTCAAACCCCAGCACCACGCACACAACGAAGTCTCAGAGCAACAAGGGCCACATGAATACTAAATAAAATTGATTCTCTCTCTCTCTCCCTCTCTCTTAAAAAAGAAAACTCAAATAATCCCCATGCCATTTGTGTATAAGTCCATTTGCATTATAGTTTCCTGAAATAAAGAAACCATAGCTTATTCACCTTTGTGAACAGTTGACCAAAATCTGCCTGGTAACTGAATTTACCTATAGAGAGGTGAACAACTTCAGACTTAATTAATCAGTAGTAACCACACATGCAGAAGATGCTCAGTATCACAAAGGATGGAGGTGCAGAGGCAGGGAAGCAGCCTGAAAAAAAGCCACCTCAGCTCAGCTTGACTTTTCGGGACAGTGTAGTGGAAGCTGACCACTATATTCACAGCACAGCAGGTACCACCTCCTGATCCTGGTTGATGCCTGGCAAACAAGAGGCAGAAACCTAGGCAGTCACTACACAGCATGCTCAGCACGGGAAACAGTGACCAAAATTCCTACAGATCAGTAACAGGCAGCCAGACAGAATGGCAAGGCGACCACCGCCATGCCTAACAGTTGCAGCCCTCACCCCGCCTTCACGAGGCAGATATCATCTGAGAGCTTCATCACGAAAACCTGCCACATTTTATTTATTAAAATAGAATTTCTTTTGTTCACAAAGATTTTAAAAGGCATATTTCCATAAAACATGATTGCAATGTCTTTATATTAAGAAGGTAAGGCACAGTTTTCCATCTGATTATCTTCAAATTTTATTTTGAAAATTACATGACAATATGTGATTAGCATTTTTAAAATATTCTTTGTCTAGATCCAACGAATGTACTTGCTGCTTCAAAGGCTTGACTGCCTTTTTGGTTGTTATTGCACCTACCCATGGACCACAGTCCTGATGAAGTAAGGGCTCAACTGTACAAGAAGAACCTACAGGGCCTTTCAAGTAATAAGAGAAACACCGTGAAGACGACTTCCTGACTACGCCCTTACAACCTAAAAACTAAGGAAGCAGTCCAATCAAGTGTGACAATGGGATATGGCAGAAAGGCTGATAAAGGACAAGGCTGGATTTCCTGGCTTAATGAGAAAGTCTTCCCTTCTCACAGCCAAACGGAGTGCGGCAGCACAATCAACAGAGGCCAGGGTCATGGCCATCATCAGGCCTTTTGATTTGATGGTGAGAAACTGGCAAGCCTGTGAAAAGGATTATTTGGGGCTCAAGAGGTTGACGTCACTCTTGGATGATGAGTTAGGTTTAAAATAATGACACTGCAATTACACAACTTCAGAGCAAAAGTGAAAGTGCAACAGTTCCCAAGTGGCTCTGAGTTCAAGGAAATCAAAGTGGCATGGGGGTGTTTCCTTACATCAGTATGACACAGATATGATCTGGCTTGATTGGCTAGGCACAGACGCTAAGCGTAGAATAAACCTGATAAAAGTAGCCACTGTGGCCATCCATTCAGTGTTGACTCTCAAATCCACAGAACATTCCTAGGAGGGTCCATCCTGTATAAGTCAGATGACCAACAAGCAAGTCACTGAAGTGGACTAAAGGTTAAATGTCAGAAGGGACTCCTGAGGACTGCACATCTTTATTCCCATTTCCAGTGAAGCGAAAGCCAGACGCCATTCATAATAAAGACCTAAAGACGTAGCTCAAACAATATTACTTTTCTTTCAAAAATGAATGGCAGTGAGAAGAAAACAGTCACAGCATTCAGTCAGACAGCCCAGTCTAGAAGCTTCTTTCTTTCTTTTTTAAAGAGAGAGGGACAGTAAGAGACAGAGAAAGAAACAATTTTTATTTAGTTTTTCATGTGGCTTTCGTTGCTCCAAGACTTTGTTGTGTATGTGGTACTTATATTTTTATGCCAAAACAAAAAACAAAAAGGCTACTATTTGATAATTCAAGGAACCTACTGGCAACCAGTTGAAGTGGCAGCTAAGCACAATTTCTGGACTCAGAACCACCAAGTACCATGGCTTTAATAAAGAAACAATAACCAACAACCACAAAAGTTTACCTAAAGGCCACCTAAACTGATTTCTTCCTGTGACTAGTAGTTTTTCTTGCCACAGATCACCTACCCCAGCGCAAAATTGCTGTCCTCCTTCCAGTCCACAATGCGGCAGATGAACAATGTGTTGGCATAATCTTTAGGCCGGGTCACGAAGTCCTGGGGACAGTCCTTGAGAGGTACATAAATTCTAGGCACTCGGTGGTCTGAGGGAGAAAACAGGGCATATTTCCTAAACAGCTCACTGTTCTTATCAGCCAAGAGCTTGAGGATGCCGGTGGCCGCTCGGGAGTGTTTTTTCTCCAAGATGTAAACCACCTGAAAACACCAAAAATAAAGTCAATGCTGTTCATCTGTAGAACTGGGTATCAGGCGATGTCAGCGGACCAGCAAAGTCCAGCAGCTATTAGAGATCACAATTAAGGACTCTCAGAGATGCCCTGCAACTGAGTATTGATAACTAAGTTGCAACAACTTAAGCATATATATCCAAGGAAAAACTACGCAACACACAGATAAACTAGTTGAAAGTATTTTTGCAACCATGACCTGTGCCTTATGAAGACAGGCAGGATCTCAACAGAGAATTATAGCCCCAGGTATCTGTTCTACACTATATTTTTCTCACATGAACATACCAGTATATTCCATAGACAACAGTAATTGCTTTAAAAAATATTGTTAAAAATAAATCAATCACTGTTCTTAAGTTTTAACTTCCTTGCTGACAATTTCATTTTCTCGACTGTTTCGAGAGAATCTTTCAGGGTTTGTTGAAGCATCTTTGTAATGCCCACTGTGAATCCTGGTCACAGTGGATATCAACAGTTCCATGTTAGCATCAGTCAGATCTTTTCTCACTCAACTTATGATCTTCCTGGTTCTTGGTATGACAATTGCTTTTTGTTTGTATCCTGGACCTTCTGACTATTGATGTTAAGGAGAGTCATCTTTTTAACTCTCATATTAGCATCAGTCACCCTATTTAGGTCTGAGAAGCAGATTATAGCCTATCATTGTGGGCTGGAGTTTCAATGACAATTTTCAGAGTCTCTGTGACACTATTCTGGAATGTACGGTTTCTATAGAGCCACAAGGACTCTCACTGGTTCCCCACTGGTACTGCCTGTGGGAAGTTAAGAGATTCCCAGGCCAGGCTACCTGCAGTATGGAAGAGCAATCTCCAGCCTGTAGGTACAAAGAGGAAATTTGGAAATTCCTGTTTGTGGCAGTATCTCCTTACTGGCACTACGTGGCTTCCCAATGTCTCCAGGTGTGAGAGAAGAGTCTCCAGTCCCAGGAAGAAAGAGGCTTCCCAGGTTGCACACCTATTATGGCAGAATCCCCCTTGCTACAGCCTTCCTTACTGCCTGGCGGCTCTGGGTGAGGACAAAGTAGCCCACCCACCAGCCTGCTTCTTATGGCAAGATCCTTTTTACTGGTATCCTCAGGCTGTCCAGTGCCTCGGGTGAGAGAGGGGAGTCTCTGGCCCACAGGACAAAGAGGCCTCCTGTGCTGGGTGCTACTTGTAGTTGGATCTCCCTTGCTAGAGCCACTCAACCGCCCCCTGTCTCTCAGTGGGGAGAGGCGTCTCAGGCCTGAGGAGAAAGGAAAGCCCATCTCACGGTCACTTACTATTATCAGGACTCCCAGTCAACTCATGTGTAAGTGTTGCTGAGGCTGCCTGGTGTTTCTGCAGAGGTTTCTGTTGGACATAAGAGTACATGGTTGCCTTCCATTTCTAGGTTGAGATTCAGAGGGTGGTGCTGTATGGTCCCTGCCACTGTGCATTTTCTTTAGTCCTGAGGTCCCTAACTAATGTGTCTTCTTCTTTCACCCTTTCAAACTCTCTTGTAGCTGCTTGTTGTTTTTATGAGGGTTTACAGACATACTTTGTGGAGGAGCAAAAAACCAAGTCTGTGCCATCTTGTCTGACACAGAAGTCCTTGCCTCTTGGTTTAATTTCTGACAGCACAGAACTGGAGAAAGTAGCTTGAACCTAGGGTTCATATGACATTAGCTGTCAGCCCAGCATAAGCTTGGCATACAAGTGCTGCTTATTTTGTAATTTTATTTTTCATTTTTTGGTAGTGGGAATATAACCTAAGAGCATTCTACTCCATCACTGAGCTACATGCCCACCCCCGCCCTTTTTTCAGAGAGTCTTGCTAAGTTGCTTAGGGTCTCACTAAGGTGCTAGCCTGGCCTCAAACTTGTGATCCTCCTGCCTCAGCTTCCTGAGTTGCTGGGATTAAGGACATGCAGTACCATCCCCAGCCTGACTTGTAATTTTAGAATGAACTCATTAAGAAGCATCATCCAAAAAAGAGAGAAAGAATACAGGGAGAGAGAAGCAAGAAGGTATGGGCATGGTTGGAGGGCAATAGCCAATCAGATTACAAGTTCCATAGACAGAGGGTTTCCTCTATTCAGCTCTGACTACAGTCATTTAGGAATGTGGCCCAGTGCGGCCAGATGATTGTTTAACAAAAGAAGCTAGAAGCATAATTTTTTATATGAACAGTTCCTGTTTGTTTAATGTAAAGCTATAAAGCCATAAAGGCAAACTTTAAAAATTCTGCATAGATGAAATAAAACAGGTGCACAAGCCAGATCCAGGCCTCTGGCTATCTACTCATTACAATCTTTCGCACCCAGCACATTGTCTAGTACATGGTTAGTCCTTAAAATGCCTATTGAGATAAAGATCTGGATAACTGGATGGGCACTGGGTGTAACACACACATAATTTAGAAATTGCTCATGTCAACACACAGGAGAGGTACTCTTACCAGCTGGCCGGTGAGTGGTCACACTGCATTCCCGGGTTAGGCGCACTGACAGATAACCTGTGGTACACGAAGCCTCACACTATGCTGCCACTCTACCTAACCTGTGCCCTTGCACCACTTTGCCCTCTGCCACCAAGAGTTTACTGCACAGCTAAAGTCAGCTGTGTTTCATCCCACATCTGATGCCACTTACAAAGCTGATTTTTCATCAAATTATGCAAAAAACGAAACAGGATTGTAAAAACAATTATTATGTACATGATAACTGGATACTTTGAAAAAAACTAAAGGACTTTTTAAAAATTTATTTTTTTGAATTAGGTATAAGCATGACAATAAAAAAAATTGAAGCAAAAACTAAAATCTAGAAGATGTCTATATTCATATTGCTTCTCCAATGTCTAAATTCTTACTCCATTTTATTCATTCATTCATTCATTTTTTTACTTATAGTACTGGGAATTGAACCCAGAGGAGTTCAACCACTGAGCCACATCCCTAGACCTTTTCATTTTTTTATTTTGAGACAGGGGCTTGGTGAGTTGCCCAGGTTGGATTTGAACTTGCCATCCTCCTGCCTCAGTCTCCTGAGTCACTGGGATTACACGTGTGCACCACTGTGCCTGGCTTTGCTCCATTTTAAATAACCTAAATTGGAAGTACCCTTATTGTGCATGGGGTTTAAACAAGAAAGAATGCAAAATTCCAAACATACCCACACTCAAAGAAGACCTTGGCCCATTATACAAAGACAGGCAAATGAATACATATTTAAAGTTACAAGAATTATTCACTTTTCATAATTTTCTGCTTCTACTACTAACTTTTCTGATGAACTAACTACAGTCCTGACTGAATCTCATGAGACACTGACAAGTAGTTCAGGTGATAACCATTTGGACAAGTGGAAAAATCTGTAATCAATAACCTTAGCTGATTTCTGCAGCGACTTCTCTGATAAAGCTTTTGTGTCTTGTGACATGGCAGTGCTCTCGTCTTTTGTAACTGGTGCACTAGCATCCTCTTTTCCTAAATTAGAAAGAGACAGAAAAACAGAGAAGAGTAGGAATCAGTTAGATGGATGTCTGTTAGGCATGCCGATCTAGATTTGAAAATAAAAAGTACCCCAGCTGCCATCTCATAGAAGAGAAACGCCTGCAATGGTTGGATGACTTTGCTAAGGCCAATCACAAGACGCACCTGTCTCAATGCTCGCTCTGAGCACCTGGCCTCAGCACGCCACGTTTGCTCTATTTCACATTATTTGTGCACTAAACATCATACTAGCAGAGAGCATCTATCATGTGGAATTAAATTAAATCACCTATGTGTCAAAATGCCAAAACAAAAGACAAAAAAAAATCCTAGATGTTAAATACTGCCCAGCCCACAATGAAGAACAGAGGTAGGCTAATTTATTAAGCACATCTGCTGAAATAAAACAAAATTAAAATAAATGTTAACTTTTAAAAGTATTTTGGTACCAACCATAACAAACAATATGGTGGAAAATAGATTATTTATGAAATAAATAAATAAATAACCCAACCCTGATTTTCCAGGGATTTCTTAATGACATTATATAAAGAGAAAAGTATTTAAGTCTTTTATGTTTAATTTCCTTTCTTAAAAAACTTATAAAATGCACATTCACCCAAGAAATTGAAACCATATCTCCCAAGGAAAGAGGCAGTCAGGCTCGTACCAGAAGTATTAAAAATACATGAACAAAAACAGCAAATTATACAGTTCTGAACATTTACAATTTTTGTACTTTCATTTGTTACATTAGATTTCCCCTACAAAATACCTTTATCCAACTATATTGGAGTTTCTGGATTCTAGGGGTCACAACAAATTCATGTGGAACCCACTCCAGAGAGTTAAGAAAGACTTGTACTTATCATCATTTAGACATTACCAAGGCCAAAATAAATAAATAAATTCTTTTCAGGACTGGCTGCCTCTAGCAACAGCTCTGCTGAAAGCCAGCTTTTACCATTCTGGGCGGGCTCTGCAAACACTGACGTGATCTGACCTAGTGGAGCTGCAGAGTGGTCAACTGTGCGCTTTTCCATCTCTGCTGAAATCTACCCACTAAAGAGCCCACTGAGGCACAATCTTCACTGTCTTTCCAAAAGAAAACTCAAACACAAACTCTGCCACTGTAGATGACTTGTTTATCAGTAAGAGAGAGATAGGCATTCAAGTTCATCTTTTAATTTATACCCATAACTCAGTACCCCAAAAATCCCAAGGTGCTTTCACAACATTTTTTAAAAAATAATTTTAGAGCAAAAACAAAAACAAACAAAAAACCCAACACCATTCAAGCTGTTGATTTGTTTGTTCCATAACATACTTTGCCAATGCGTTCTTCAGAATGAGGCAATTTGGGAAAGAACAGGAAGATGAAGGCACATGCTACTTAGGTTCTGACATCTAACTTTTTGGTCTCAAAAAAGCTGGAAATCAATTCAGGGTAGTGGGAGGATTGCTTTTTCCACGACAAACCAAACCCTAGGTGAGCAATTTTCTGGGATGGTCACTGATGGCTCCATCTTAATATGACTATTACTTTAGGTTCCATGCCAACAACAGTGACTCTTCTGTTCCAAAGGTTATGCCAGGTTAGATCCAGGGCAATCCATGGCAGTGGACCAAGTACAATTTCCAGATATCACACCTGAACATGACCTTTATAGGTTCTGTATTCATAAGGTTAGCCTGGAAAAAAATAAGGCTTTGTTCATAATTACATCCTAATAAATTAAACTGAAGTTTATAGACTTGCAGGTGAGAATCATAAATATTATGGTGAATGAATGTAAATAAATGCAATGCCAAGTTGGAAAGGTGAATCACCTTAATACATTTCCAACTACTGTATCTTGCCACAGCGAAGAGCAAAGTTGTCAGTTTAATGAGAGAATCTATTGCATTGTTTAATCACAAGATCATGTACTTATTCATTTATTCCATGTATACTTATTGAGCACAGGGCATTGAGCATTCAGTTGTAAGTAAAAGATATATGATCCCACATTAAGATATCTCCTTACACCAGTCAGAATGGCAAAGATGAAGAGAATAAACAATAATAGATGCTGGAGGGGCTGTGGAGAGATAGGCATACTAACACACTGTTGGTGGAGCTGCAGACTGGTACAGCCCCTCTGGAAAGCAGTGTGGAGAATCCTTTAAAAACTAGGGATAAGCCCACCATACGACCCTGCTATTCCACTCCTGGGAATCTTTCCAGGGGATTTAGAATCAGCACATAATAGTGACACAGCAATATCTATGTTCATAGCAGCTCAATTTACTATTGCTAGGCTATGGAAACAACCCAGATGTCCCTCACTGGATGAATGGATCCAAAAACTGTGGTACATTTATACCATGGAATATTACACAGCAATTAGAAACAATGATATTGCAGCCTTTGAAGGTAAATGGATGGCTATGGAAGAAATCATGCTGAGTGAAATCAGCTTAACCCAGAGAACTAATGGTCGATTGTCTCCACTCATCTGTGGAGGTTAGGACTAGACCCTGGCCAGTGAGAAAGTTGGTCTATTATCATGCGTTAAATCCAGATAAGATGTAATGCTATACAACATAATCCTTTTTTAGAGATATTGTGGTAAGGGAAGGGAGGGATAAGGGTGGGTAACTGGGGGGGGGGCACTCCTGTGGGTAATTGTAATATCCAGACTCTATACAGATTTTATATTATTTTGTTAAATACTTGTATGGTTTTTCAAAAATAAAAATAAAAAAGATATATGATCCCAGCCCATAGGCAACATACTGGCTAATATGAACATGATATAAGTAAATAACTCAATAAATATAAAATTATAGATTATGATATAGGGTGAGAAGGAAAGAACAGCCCTGGGGAGGAAGGGAAAAGCACATATGATTTAGATTAGAGGTCAGGGAAAGGCTTATGAGGAAGAGACATTTAGGTTGGGGGGGGGGGAAGATGGTGTGTGTAGGAGTAATGAGGGGGGTCAAAGGACCCTTGGGCAGGAAACAGCAATAGGAAAGGGGTGGAAACAGGAAGTTCTTCACAAAGTCAAGGACTGGAAAGAGGACCGTGAGGATGGCGCACAATTAGCAAGAATGGCAATGTAAGACATGAGAATAGAGGTAGACTGGGGCCTTACAGGATAGAAGAATCCAGAATTTAAGTCAAGGTAAAATGGGAAGAGTAGCACTGATCAAGGGCAAGGTTAGAGCAGGCTACAAGTGGATGTCGACATCAGTGAAGAGTTACTACAAAAGTCCAGGCATGGGAGGACAGAGCTGTGAAGCAGGCCCTGGAGACAGAATTAAGACATTCTGCAGTTGAACTGATGAGAGTTTAAGAGTTATTAGACATAAGAAGTGAAGAACTCTTTCCAGCTTTCTGACATCTGCAACTAGGCTGATGGAAGCACATTTTAAGAAATCCCAGAGGAGGAGGTAAACATCAAGAGTTCTGTCTTGGAAGTGATTATACATGCAAGTTCACCTTGGGATGGAGTTGAATAAGCAGTTCGGCATAAAGGTCAGGAACTCAAAAAAGAGACCTGGGCTATGGTTTTACATGCCGTTTCTATGCTGTGCACCTCCAGCCCAAACTGGAGAGTAGAGATTCAAACCAAGTCTGTTCAAAGCTCTTCCACTGCTGCCCACGGCTCTACGCCCAAGTACAAGAGCACTGTGCTGTCACTGCTAAGGAAGTAAGAAATATTCTCTGAAGAAGTGACTTGGGGCCTGAAGGATATATAGATATTTCAAAGAGAAATAAGGATGTGGAAGGGCATTCCAGGCAAAGGACAGAACTTACCAAAGGCTGAGCTGTGAGCCAGCTGACCTGGTAAACGTCTAGGAAGAGAGTTATGGCCACCAGCAGGTTGAGGACACCAAGGTGGGTGGAAAGAAGCCTGGGAACACAAGAGGAGGAAAGAGGCTGGGCAGGAGGTAGGATAGGCCCTGTGGCTGAGACTCAAGCTACTGCCCTGTTAGGTAATCTCTTCTTTCCTAGCCGTCTCAATTTTCAGTGGGCTAGCCCCGCCTAACGACCACATCTTTCACCTTCTTGCAACTGTGCATGGCTGACATATCTAAGTTTTGCCAAGAAGATGCAGGGGAAAGTGTTTTTCAAGACTTCCGAGAAGTATCCTTAAAGGGCAGAGACCCAGCATTCTCTTTCTCCTTCCTGCTGGCTAGAAAGAAGATGTGATGACTGGACCTACCTTGAACACTCATCTCAGTCCTGGCCACAGTACAAATAAGCTGAAGATGGTGGAGCCACCCTACATGTGCCAGCCTGCCTACTTCTGGTCTTCTCTTGTGTGAGAGAGTAATAAACTTCTTTCTTCTTTAAGCCATTGATATTTTAGGATTTAATGCTATTCTCAGCAAAACATATTTTCTAACACACAGGTCCAGACAAAGAGACTGACAAGCTCAGACACTATCCCATAAAGCATAAAAACCAAAGAAGCGTCTCTCTCTTAAGAGTTATACATCAGGGCTGGAGTGGTGGCTCGGCGGTTACGGTACTTGCCCAACATGCGCAGGTACACAGGTTCAAACCCCAGCACCCACATACACAACTAAGTGTCAGAGCAATGACAGCTATGTGAAAAACACAATAAAAATTATTTCTCTTTGTATCTCTCACTGTCCTCTCTCTTAAAAAAAAAAAAAGTATTATACATCAAAGGAACCAAAGGGGTGGGAGATGGGGGAGGAAGGTGAAAGTCTGGGGAGTGATTCTGGCCAAATTATATTGTTATATTATGTGCCTGTACAAAAATGTAACAACAAATCTCATCATTATGGACAACTACAATGCACCAATAAAAAATGTGGAAAAGATTTTTTTTAAAAAAGAGCTAAATTTATGTCATCATGTATACCTAAAAAAGAACCAATTAGAAAACCCAGTTATACACATTTCTATCTTAGGGCCAAGAATTTGGTAGCACCACAGAGTGGAGAAACAAAAGAAGCAGGGATCTTAGACAGCTGGGGTTACAGTGTAGGTGACACAGAATCAGAAACCAAATCAAAGGCAGAACTAGAGACTGTCATGCTAAGTGAAATAAGTCAGACCCTGAAAGCCAAAGGTCAAATGTTTTCTCTGATATGTGGAAGCTAGTTCAAAATGAGAAAAAAGAAAAGAGGGGGATTCCATCAAAATAGAAGAAAGATCAGTGAGTAGAGGAAGGGGTTTGGGGGGAGGGACAGGATAAAGGAAGAACAGTGGGATGAATCTGACCTAACTTTCCTATGTACATCTACAAGGTGCTAATTAAAAAAAAAAAAAAACTATAAGTAAATAGCAGAAAGATCAGCAGACTAGAAGGAAGGAAACGGGGGAGAAAGGAGGGGAGGAAGAGAGGAAGTACTGGAGACTGAATTAGAGCAAATTATATTCCATCCTTTTATAATAATCTCAAGATGAATCCTAATGTTATGTATACCAAAAAGAATTTTTAAAAAGAAACTCTATCAAAAGAGTGGCAGTGACAGTGAACAAGGAGAGACGGGAAAGCAGTTTCTGATGGACTTGCAGGAATAATGCTCGGACAGGACAATAAAATGCCAACCAACTATGAGGACGGGTGAGTTGCCAGTGGTCCTTAGCAACCAGGAAGAAAGGTGTGGCCCTCAGCCTTTTTTTGCTATGTTAAAGAAAGAGCTATCAAGCTCTGCAGGGCCATCTAGTTCAAACAATTCCAGAAGCTGATGACTACCAAAACTCATCATTTAAGAGAATTTTTTAAAAAAACAAACAACTCTTCAAAATTCCCTGAGAAAAACAACAGGAAGAAAAGTCCAGTGAAATCCTGGTCTCTATCGATAGACTACCTGGAACCTCCATTTAAACACTGAAAAAGAAAAATACCCCCACGTGCTAGAGCTGGTACTGTCCCTTGTATGTAAGTCCAGACTCAATACCTTATTTTGTTAAGAAGGACTATTCTTATTTGTCTATCTCCTATAGAAATGGGAGACTGACAAGTCTGATGATTAGTAATACTTTTCAAGCAGGTCAAAAAGTTTTCAGCTGATTAACAGTGATACAAAGTGGTGACAATACAAGAAAAAGAAGCAACTGGCAACAGGGTGTGTTTCAAGCTACCCTATGAAAAGAAGGCACACTGACGACTCCAAGCCCACTACACTCTGAATAATGGCCTCAGGAATTGACAGTTTACAAAAAAGAACTCAGTGAAAACTGTAATGCATATTTGTAAATGAAAGCATACCCCTTTCAAATGCCCCACTATCAACCAATTAGGAAAACTCGTGGGCACCTCTTCCCAGTGAAAGGTAAAGATGACAACACAAGTCCTCTCAGGGCCAAAGTCCCGTTCACGTTAATAATCATCTGCTGTGCTATGCACGGGCCAGGCGGAACGAGTGCTGACGGTCCGCGTGCAGCTCCTGCCAGGGCCACGGCTCAAAAGAGACCCTCTTCAGGAACACCAGCCAGTTCCCCACCTCACAAAATCCCCAGCCCAGGCAAGTCTGCCACTGTGAAGTCAAGCTAATGGAACTGCCTGATGCCAGAAGGTTTTCACAGTGTTTGCCTACATTACCTCATCTGATTCACCACTTCACACTAGGAGTGAAGTGGGCTCTGTTATTTCAGCATCACCAAGGAAACCAGTAAGGAAGAGGCAGAGCCAGGAGATGACAGCATACGGGGTGAAGGTGCTGACTGTGGTGTGTCCACACAAGCAAGAGTGAAGTGTGACGGGAAGGGCCAGGAAGCCAGTGTCGAGGAATCATAAAGTGAAGGTCCTGAATATCTGGGGAATGTCGGGCACGGCCAAGGACCCTGCCGCCCTCTTCAGGGAATGTGCGTGCTACAATTGAAACAAAGATGCAAACAGACATTTAAACGTGGTGCTGGTAACTGCAGGGATCAGCATGCCCAAGGCTGATGAGAAGGGGACCACGAAGAGTGACAGAGCAGCTGAGCCTGAGCTGAAAATGGAGGCCCACACAGCAACCGGCTAGGTGGACGGGCCTCAGGTGCATTCCGGGCGGGAAGAGCAAGTGTGCAAAGGCATGCAACCACAGTGCACCAAGCGGAGCGCCGTAAGTGTCTAGCTGGTCTAGGGCGCACCTCGAAAGAACTCACAGGGCAGCTGAAGGGGCTGTAGTTTGCACTTCAGAGAAGGAAAGCCGCTGAAACTTCAGCGAGTATTGAAATTAGCATGGTATTTTACGAGAAATCTATGGTCACTTTACTGAGTTTGTCCTTCTTTAATCACTTTCCTTTTTTAAGGACTTTCCTTTTGACTTTGGTTTTATGTAGTTTCTTCTCTATCTAAACTTGAATTTTAACTTTACTTAGAAGTCATTGATCTTAAATCTGTGTTTACTTATTATGGAAGATCTTAGCCATTATCTTCAAATTTCACCTGTGCCCATCCATCTTCTGTCTCATCTCCTCTAGGATTCCAGTTGAAATTTATTTAAACCTTACCATTCTATTCTCCTTCGCACTCTCTACTTGTCTCTACATGCTATTGTACTCTGGATGATTTTTCTGAACTGTCTTCTGGTTCAATGTCTCCTCAACTTTATCCAATCTGCTCTTAAATCTACCCACTGAAGTTTTCTCTTCAGACTAATTACTAAATAATTTTCCTCCTCCACTGGGTTTTCTGTTTCATTACTTTGGTGTATGCTTTAGAAGAACTTTTTTCCTTTTGCTTCTTTTCCAATTTGCTATGTCGCAATTCATAGTTTCCTATTTCTTGCAGATATCTTCAGGCTCATCATTTATTTCTTTTCTTTTTTTTTTTTAAAGAAAGAAGGACAGTGAGAGTGAGAGAGAGAGAGAGAGAGAGAGAGAATCAATTTTTATTTAGTTTTCACATGGCTTTCATTGCTCTGACACTTAGTTGTGTATGTGGGTGCTGGGGTTTGAACTCATGTACTTGTGCATGCTGGGCAAGCGCAGCAACCGCCGAGCCATCGTTCCAGCCCCCATTTATTTCTTTAAATAGAGGAAACAGAAGTTTTCCAGACTGTGATGACTTCAATATCTGATCACATTATTGAAGGGCTGTGTCTATTGTTTATGTTTTCTTATAGTTGTTGACTTTGGAGTCTGATTTCTTTAGGTGCCTGGTTATATTTATGTGTTGGTCACTGAATCATCTGGGTCCTAAATTAAAGAAACCTTCCTTTTGGAAGAATTTACACTAGATTTTGCCAGCTATACAGAGGCATCATCAGTCCTTGAAACAACTCAAGACTTGAGATTCTTTGGTTGCTCCAATCAGCTTGATGCTGGGACACAAGTACAAGTGAGAGCCTGTCTGCTTCAGGTCCACCCTGGTGGTATAGCCCTTTGGGGTTCCACCCTCTTGTATGGATGAGCTTTATTTCTAGCCTCACAACCACTGTTCAAATCCACAATGTTATCTGGGTGCTAGATTCCAATTTTAACCTGATGATGCCTGTCAGTACTATGAAGCTTTAACACTTTTTAAATTCAAATATTTCAGTTATTAGTAGGAGGGTGTGCTTGAATAACTGCCCAACCTTACTACTAGCAGAAAAGTCTCCCAGGATTTGTAATTTGAAAATATTTTTCAGGCAGCAGTGTAGATGGGGAACAGTGAGGAGAGGGGCTGGTAGCAATCTTCACAGAAACACAAGCAAAGACAGTAAGGAATTCATTATGGTAGTGCTCAATGTTCCATTAAAGCAGAAGCACAAGGGAAGGAGAACAGAGCAGGTTACGTTAGTCAGCTTTTCATCACAGTGAGCAGAATAAGTTATAGGAGGAAAAATTTATTTTGGGCTCACAGTTTCAGAGGTCCAGTCCATGGGCAGCTGACTCCATTGCTCTGGACCAAAGTGAAATGGGCACCATGATGGAAAGGCATGGCGGTGGAAAGCTGCTCACCTCATGGCAGCCAGGAAGAAGAGAGGGTGAAGAGCCAGGGACAAAACATTATCCCCAAGGATACACCCCTAGTGACCTACTTTCTCCAGCCAGGCCCCACCTGCCGACAGCTACCACCCAGTAACCCATTCAAATTAGCAACCATTAAAAAGGATCCATTGACTGCTCAGGTCATAGCTCTCATAATCAACCATTTGCCACCTCTGAGCCTAATGACCATTACTGCATCATCTAACATGTGTTTGGGGGTACACCTCATATCCAAACCATAACACAGTAACTCCACATTTATTTGTCTTCATCAACCACATGAGGGAAGTAGTACTGTTCTGAGTTTCAGAGAATAGTAGCAGGCAACTCAAAGAGGGAAAGTAACTAGGGGCTGGAGCGGTGGCTCAGCGGTTACAGCACTTGCCCAGCATGCATCAGGACGCAGGTTTGAACCCCAGCACGAAATATACAACGAAGTGTAGGAGCAACAAAAGCCACATGAGAAACTAAATCAAACTGATTCTTTCTTAAAAAAAAAAAAAGGTAAAGTAAGTTATTGTAGGTCTCATCCATGATAAGACAGCTATCAAAGGGGCATCCAGAACCCAGTATGATTCCAGTCCAAGATGCCCCCCCCCCAAACACAGTACAATGGAGTCTGGAAGCAAGGCGGGTGTGTGTGAGCAGTTTCCAATGTGGGTGGGAGGGATGTGGAAATTTTGGAGTTTAATTAAAGACAGACATCAAAGCTGCCAAATGATTAAGAGTCTCCTTGATATAATATCACTGCTTCTATCCATAGGGATGACAGCATGGGCTGTGGAGTCACAAGACATAAATTCAAACCCAGTTCCTGCTATCTTGAACTGTGTGGCTTTGAACAAGTTTATTCTTTTTCTCTCAATTTCTACCTGTGCAAATCAGGTACAGTTTACATGAGTTTTGTCTACAATAATACCCTGGCACAAAACATATTGACAAAAATTGTTAGGTTTATTAATAACGTTGTTGTTAACTCTTGCACTAAGTTCTGATGAATCCAACTCTGTTCTGAGTACAAGTGGCTGGATAAGACTGGTATAAAGGACAATGGAAACAAAATAAGATGCATTTCTTCATGTGCAAAATGTACTTAACTCTATAGGGTTAATGGGAAGATCAAATGGAATTAATGTGTGTAAAAGTGTTACCATGGCTAAAAAATTTACAGTTAGCACTCAACCACTGCTATATAACATACTGAAATCACCTGTGCTTTTCTGCTTGTCTAACGCATGCTATGCAAAGTAAGGAGGGACGAGAGAAGGAACTATGCAGGTAGGCAGAGGCCAGGCAGGCATCAGGAGCCTGGATTCATTCTGAGAGCAGTGCGAGCTGAAGGAGAAGGGCAGCAGGAGGCTGGCATATTCTATGTGTGAAGCAACTTGCACTGGTTTATTAGGGGAAAGTGAGACAGGAAGCAGGAGGGTCTAGGGTAGAGGAGGGCTGAAAAGATTATTTAGACACTAGTGGATAGTGGGGACACAGATATACAGGATCAAACAAGAAGCAGGAAATTCTGTCTCATTTGCATATCACAGAGGCTCTCAAAGCATGTTTCCCAGAACAGAAGCAAGTACATCATTTGGGAGCCTGAAGAAAATCACATTTTCAGGCCCCATTTGAGACCTACTGCCTCTGAACCTCTGGGGTGGGCACGAACAATCTGCATTTTAACAAGTCTTCCAGGCACACTGAAGCGTGAGAGCCAGCGCTATCAGAGCAGCCATGAGCCACCACAGGAAGAGCAGTTCAGGCAATCAAGAGAAGGCATGAACCTAGTAAGGTCAGGGTCTTAATGAGTCTGAGGTGTCAGCTACCAGATTTGGAACTTAACAAAGATCTGGTCCTGGAACGGAGGTGAGGAAGTCCTGTGCACACAGTACAAATGACTGAGTAGAGTGGTTCCCTCAGGCACTGCGCAGAATCAGAAGGGAGAAAACCCAGTATGGACCAGTGGGGAATTCCAACACTTAAGCAAACCAAAAGAAGAAACATTTACCAAGGAAACAGGTGTAGTCAGACAAGCAGGAGAGAAATCAGGCAGGCCTGGGGTTACAGAAGCCCAAAAATGAAAACTATTCAATAGGAAAAACATGGTCAGCAGAGTGGCCTTAGTGACAAGGTCAGAGGTGACCCTACTGAGACTAATTTTAATAAAGGAAACAAAGTGAATTCAGGATTCTGGGCCTGGAAAATCGAGTGGGATGTGTGTGGGCTGTGAGGATGAGGGTGTGGAATGGGCTCAGGAAGTCTGGCTATGAAGGAGTGGAATAATACAGGGTGGTGGCTATACAGGGAGAGAGAAATCATGATACCATTTTTAAATTTTTTTTTTTTAAGATAAGAGAGGAGGCTTGGAATGGTTAAATGCCGATGAGAAGGAACAAGTAAGGAAGGTGTGGTTGAAGTGTGCACAATTAGGAAAGGGAGAGGTCTGTCCCTGGAAGGAAGGGATGGGATCCAGAATACAGGGGAAAGAACGAAGATGCCCAATTCACTGTATCAAGGCACATGGAAGAGCGGATGAGATTAGACGAAGGCTTGCAGAGCTCAGTTTTCCATACTCCAGTGAGGCTCGATTAGAATGGCATTCTGAAACAGCGCCCCTGAACATACTAGACATGGTGTTCTATGTATTTAATCAAATAACCAGACTAACTTGTCGTTGAGTTCCTACTGCATGCCTGGCACTATGTGTTCTGCACATGCTAATGAGGTAGGCAGGGATTAACATGCCAATTTTAGAATTACAAGATATGAGGTTCACAGTCAGAAAGGGGCAGGGACAAGAGTCAAACCAAAGTCTCATGAACACCAACACCTAGTCCCCTCTCCACAATGCCACACTAGCTCCAGGATCTGAACAGCACTGATAGAAAGGAGAATGGAAAATAAAAAACATGGGATGTGAGAGCTACGTCTCAATGACTGGTACTGGGAGTCAGTCAACTTAATCTGGGATGCATTTTGAGTTTTGGAGGACAATGGGCCATAGCATGCCCACAAGCTCTGCCTGAGCTAGAGATATGGTTCTACATCTTGGGGTAGAGGTTGGGCATAGGTTAGATGACATCATCTGAGAGTTCACACAGGGCCAAAGACAGGGGAAAGAAGGCTTTAACATATGAAGAGCAATAAGATGAATAAATGAAGGAAAAGGAAGCTGACACCAAGCAGGAAGAGGAAGAAGATACCAAGCAGGAAGAGGAAGAAAAGTCCTTCACTGCCAATTTTTCTGTATCATTCCAGCTTGCAGCATGAGAGATTAAGAAAGGAGGTGTTCATTGTGGCAGGATGTCACCACCCTCCTCCTCGGGTCAACCATGCAGGTGCCTTCAGGCTCCTGAGTTAGAGCTGAGCCCTGGCTAGCTTGGCCTTGGGGCCCAAACCTGAGTCCTTCACAGGGTGTCTTCTCAGAAGAGGTTTGCACTGATTCCCTTTCTCAACTGTTTACTGCATTAACTGAAACACCCTCTTGCTTTCCTTTGAGCACTCTCTGCTCCAAATCTTTCTCTTGCCCAGGAGAAATGACTTAAATTTCTCTCTATTAAAGCTTTAATTGGCTTTTAGCCTCATGGCTCCCTAAAGACCCAAATCGCAGGCACATACACTAATGTGCTTCCTTCTAAGCTGGCTTTTACCTTACTCATACTGCATTTTCTCAACAGAGGAATGACTGTTCCAAGATTAAGTTGACTTCCATCTGAGGTTTTCTTAAAGGGATCAAGCTTCACATCTCACTGTGACATGACCATTTCAACATCAGAAATGTGGTGTTAAAAGAAAACAGACTGATGATTCTTTACCTGCCTTTTAAAGACTAGCTAATTAATACATTAAAACTGCAAATAATGAAAATGGTGTAAGTTATCCTAGAGGGCCATGTGGAGACTGGCCTAGAAACATGGGAAGTTAGACTAGATGAATTATATGCCACATATATCAAAGTAGATATCAAATCTCTTTATGCTCCAAGTCTCTTAAAGCACATTCAATATTTGCCCCATTGAACATCTCCAACAGGGATAATGAGATCCAGCCCACAGTGTGGGGGAAAGTGAAAGAATTAAAATGATACTTCCCCAAAGGCCAGTCCTCTTTTTCAATTCATTTGTTGTGACCTGGAAATAGCAGGACCACAGAGTGATCACTGCAAAGGAAAAGTAGATCATTTAATGAGGACTAAATCAATATTTACAGACAGCATCATTTCTGAGATCCACAGAGCCCCCAGGAAGGTGAATAATTCACCATTCAAAAACAGCTAATGTTTGAAACTGATGTTGTTTCCATCTTGATGGAAAATTGCTTCCTCTTAATAAGGTAACAAGCTCTAGTTCTGAATGCAAATGAGGCTAGTGTGAAGACTCCAGCCAGGTTATATAGACATGCATGAGTTATATTGTTTTTGCTGCCAAACTGGCTAATCTGAAGATTGCATAAAGGCTGCTGCGGAAAAGAGGACTCAAGTATAACAGAGGAGAGCGAATGGTCTGTCCTTTGGTTTCAAAGAAGGGAAGGAAGGAGAGTCTTCTGCAGAAGAGCTGCAAACACAAGACTTTTTGGGGATCTTGATTAAAGAGAAGCAAAAAAGTTATGCGCGGAAGTTTTTTAAAAATACCAGTCATGAAATGTAAACTGGGGGGTAAACAGTAGTTGTAAAAAAGGCACAAAAGGGAATGTCAGACATTTTTCTGAAAGAAAAAAGTAAAGGGGGCTGGAGTGGTGGCTCGGTGGTTACGGCACTTGCCCAGCATGAGCATGTACATGGGTTCAAACCCCAGCACCACATACACAACTAAGTGTTGGAGCAATGAAAGCCACATGAAAAACTAAATGAAATTGCTTCTCTCTTTTTCTGTCTCTCTCACTGTCCCTCTCTCTTTAAAAAATAAAATAAAATAAGTAAGTAAAGGCTTAATCTAAAATGGTCCCGAATAAGGCCCACCCTCTAGCCTTCATTTCCTCATACAATCCCTGCCCCTCAAGCACTGGCTGGACCTATGACTTACTTCTAATCATAGGAATACAGCAAAGACGATGATGTGGCACTTTCATGACTGGGTGACACAGGATTCTAACTTCACCTTGAGAGCTAACTCTCTCTCTCTTGCTGGATCTGATGAGGAGCCGGCCACAGAAGGCCTGTGTGAAGACCAGCAGAAGGCAGCATGCAGTCAGCATAACTGACTGGCCAGAAACCACAGCAGCTCCCCAGTCATGCCTTCAGGTGACCATGACTTTGACTGCAGCAATGTGAGGGCACAGATGAGACAAGTACCAATTCCAGACACACAGAAACTGTAGAAAACAAATGTGTTTTAAGCCACCAAGTCAGTGACAATATGTTCCACAGTGATAGAAAACTACTATACTTCTAAAGTGACAACTGACCCTAGGAGAATGAGGGGCATTTTCCCGAGCTGGGGACCTGGGCAGCATTCATGGCAGAAGGGAGGAAGCTCAGACACACAAAGGGTAGTAGAAGGAAGGGAGTGCTTAGGAACACAAGAAGTCTAGTTTTCAGTCCTGAGATCTGAACAGCAGGTTCAAGAGCATAAGTTGGCAAAGGTGGACAGAAGGCTTTGGTGGGCAAGGGCAGCCAGAGAGCCATTAAAATTCATCACTACCACCAGGGGATCCAAGAACCTCTGCAAGAGGACAATGTGACACTCACTGCTTCCAGAGGCAACAGGCTTCGAACAATGGTCTGGAAAATGCCCATTACGGAATGCTAAGGCTGTCCCCTTCCATTACCTCAGGAACCTGGGAAGTAGTCAAGGCAGGAATTCACTATGAAGATTTCTTTGTGAATAAGGAAAATGACGCGCTAAGAAGTAAGGACGACTGGCAAAAGTGCTTGTTCAGTACTTTTTTCCCTACCAAGGCTTTGCCACGTTTCGTTGGAGCCCTCTTCCCTGGTAGAGAAATGAACTGGGCTAGCCCGACAGGTTTGGATCTGGGCCCCACTGCACCAGGGTGGGCCCCAAGAGCATTTGTACCTGGAACTGAAGATACAACATGGCCTGGGTGAACTGCAGAGGCAAGGATGTAGGTGCCTGAACTGCAGAAGCAGGGCCAGATGGGCTCTGAGGTGGGCATGCAGCCATGAGCGTCAGTCAGAGTCAAGTCTACCAAGTTCAGTTTGAATCACTCAGAGCTAAGGGGATGCCAAATGGGGACCCAAAATTGAGGTAAAGAGAAGGGGGACTTTACTGTGGAGATGAGCTTTCCTTCAGGGGACTAGAGAAAGGGTGTACAGGGTAGAAGGCTGGTTCCACTTAAAGGGACAGGGTGACAAACTCATTTTTTTAGTGTTTTGGAGGGTTTTGTTTTGTTTGGAGAGTTTTCTGTTGTAAAATGTTAAGTAAGATCTGTCCTTAATGATAGTTCTTTTGTATCCAGAATGGGACAGCTATCAGTTTCCTCTCCCCATTGAGAGCCATGCAATAGGTTGAGCTAGAATCCTCAAGAGTTCGGCAGGTTACAGCCATCATTACTCCAAGTCTATCAGCCATGCAAAGATTTCCTTTGGCACGTTGCTGCATGACTTGAAAAGCCATGCCAGAAGCTCTCAAAGGAGGATGGGAATTATTCAGAGCAATCCAAAGTGGAACCAGTGCCAACAAGATGAATCTGCAGGCACATGCAATTCTGCAAAGTAGCAACAAAAAGGTCCCTAATAACGGAAAAAATGCACAAAACTTTAAGGTCAAACACCAAGTTGCAAAAAAGGTTTTATTACTAATTGAATAAACCTGGAACGTGCTGAGCAGAGGGAGAAAAAAGGAAGTGCTACTTGACTGGGCCTTCCCTTCCTAGAGTATGAAGGCCCAAAGCTGACTTCACAGCCAGCCAGCCTCCAAATCACAGGAGAACAAATAGGAATGTCCTTGTAAGGCAAACTCACAGATTTCTGGACGTATACTCAATAAACACGAAACTGACTTTCCCAGTCCACTGTTACAAAAAAATGGATGAAAACAAAGAGAGAGGGGCCTTCCCTAAATAAAGTCTGTTTTAAATATATACAAGAATTTGTGTTTTTAAATGAAAATAATCTTCAATCACCTGACACCCGCTGGGGAGACTCTGTTCCTTGAAAACATGCACACTCCTCCTTCCTTCTGATCTTTCTTCTAGGTCTTATATAAGGCTCTTAAAAATCTCCACAATTAGCTCCCAAATGCCCACCTCTGCCCCTGAACTTCCAAATCTTCCAGAGAGATCTGACTGTATGGGACAACGATCACTTCAGGCAATTTCAACCACATTCCATCTACTTGACAATCTCACTGATGTCCCACAGCTCTAATCAATCATATTGAAAACTGTAGCTCTCACCATCCCTCCTATAGGTCTCTGCTTCTATTGACAATCACCTACTGGTGTCACAAGCAGAATGTGCCTGCTATACTCAAGTTCAACACATGATCTAAACCTGAATTCATAGCCTTTCTCATCTTTAGTCTATTTTTTGTCACTTAAGAATGTCAGCACCCATGCAGTTCCTAAGCTAGAAATCATGTTGCACTCCTTAAATTTTTCTCTGCCTAAGTCTCATATCTGATCCGCCATCAAGCTCTCAATCCTAATGTGTGCATAATCCTGTTTCCATTTCTGTTCTCAGAGGCATAAAATAATGCAGTGTCCATTTACAAATGAAAACCTTGGAGCAGAGAAGAAAAGTGATTTGTCCCAGTTCACAGGGAAAGCAAGTAGCAAAGTGGAACCAGAACCCATTCACATCAACTTTCACCATATGGCCCTCTCCCCCAGCTACGAGATATATCCATGAGGATGCCTAACAGAGGTACAAAAGCCTTAGAGAAAACGTGACGCCTGTCAGTACCTTTGTATCTTCTTAATTGTTCTGGATTGCAAGGACAGAAAATTTAATTCAAACTGGCTTACCTAGCAAAGATCACTCACTGGGCCACGTAATTGGAACTCCAACACTAGGAAGGCTGCACGGTCAGTTGATCCAGGACTCTTACAGTTGTAGGGGCTCAGATTTTTCTGATTTCTCACTCTTCTGTCCATAATACTTAAGTCATATGATAGCTGCCAACAGTAATTAAGGATAAATGTTTCCTTATTTGCATCCATGAGGAAACTAAGCCCCAGAATTGCAAGTGAGATTTACCGATTGGACTGCTTAGGTCTGAAATCTTTGAAAGAGGCAATGGTATAAAGCTGCAATGTCAAAAAAATGAAGTGGCTAACTACATGTGGTTATTTAAAAAAAAATAGATACAAAATTAATGCTTGATAGTCACATGTGGCTAGTGGCTACAGTACTGAACAGTACAGATTAGAACATTCCCATCACTGTAGAAAGTCCTATTGGCATAAGGCAACTAAGTATGCCAAGCAATTTATATAGGGCAACTAAAACTCAGCCCGGTGGCTGGGGTCAACTTTTCCAGAAGCTTAAGGAATCTGAGGAAGCAGCAGATATCCAACAAAAATCTGGCTAAAGAGAGGAAAGGGAAAAGCGGAAATAGACTCTAGATGGGCAATGAACAATGCCCAACACATTCTCACAGAAAGAAATTAAATTGAAAAGGCATGCATTTCTCTTTTAAAAATAAAACTTATGGGGTTGGTGTGGTGGCTCAGTGGTTATGGCACTTGCCTGGGACGCATGAGTACACAAGTTCAAACCCCAGGACCACATACACAACGGAGTCTTGGAGCATCAAAAGCCACATGAAAACTGAACAAAATTGAGCCTCTCTCTCTCTCTCTATTCCTCTCTCTAAAATATATATATCTCCTATTGGAGAAATTATCAGTTGTTGATATAGGTACAACAGAACTTTCTTTTTCTTTATGAACTCTCTACCTTTTTGTGGGACACTGGACAAGCAAAGTACCTCCTCCGAGCCTCAGTTTTCTTTGTCTAAAAAAATAAAAGGACTGGAACTGGACCAGTTGCTTCTAATGTTTTAAACATAGCAATGCTTTTTTAACAGATTTTTAAAATAATTCATTTTTGCCTAGCATCTTATACCTTTGAGGTTGGTTGGGTTTGGGGTAGGGTTTTTTTTGTTTGTTTTTGGTAATAGGAATTGAACACAGGGGTTCTCAAACCACTAAGCCACATCCCCAGCCCTTTTGATTTTGAGACAGGGTCTCACTAAGTTGATTAGGGCCTCACTAAGCTACTGAGAGATCCTCCTGCCTCAGCCTCCCAAATTGCTGGGATTACAGGCATGTGCCACAGCATCTGGCCTTTGAGGTATTTTTAGGAACACCTGCATCTCTAATAAATCTTCTATCATTTTTAAAAAATCAAAACATGTTACTGTTAATTAAAGCTTCTGATCAGCAAAAAAAGTCAATGTTATCATGGTAGACTGATATCATTTGCAACAAAAAGAATTTAAATTCACCCTGCAGTCTAGCTAAAAGCTAATTTACCGTTTTCATCTAGGGATATGATATATTTGCAAAGAATATAGAGTACCCCACTCAGAGCCCCTAGAGATAGAGCATCACATATCAGCAAGAGCACAAGATCTTGCAGGACGCATCCAGTAGGCAATGGTTTCTATGACAGTGTAATGTAATGTAATTATAAACAGAAATGACCCTTGAATTCATATCTTCTTGCTAACACAGACTAGCCTAATCTAGGACATACCAGAGCGGAAGATCAGTGGGCAGACTGGGAGAAAAGTCTAAGGGTGACTGGAGTCTACTGAATACAGAAGAGGAAATAAGGAGAAAACGACGCCATCACTCAGAATTGTTCTTCCCTCTTCACCACTAGTAAGCCCAAGAAAAGTGAACTATAAATCATCAGAGAGCCAAGTATGAAGTCAAACGTATAGAGCAAGCAAGAGGGTTGTGAGCACCATGCTGAAAAGGGAGCCAAAAACGCCTCGGGCTGGGTGACCCCAGAGACCCCCAGGCTTCACTGTCCTCTGCAGTGAAGGGCAGACACATGCTAGAGGTCTGGGACCAAGGTTTGTGAGAAATTATTTCCTTTTAAGTTTCCATTCCGTTAACTTTGCTCTAAAAGTGCTAGAAGACAGCTGACTGGCATGTGAACTCCCAGGGGCAGGGAGGGCTGCAGTGGGACAGAGCATATTCTATCAAAGATGTTATTTGTAATGCTAAAAAATGTTCTGCAACCCAAGTCTCCAGGTCTGCTGCTGTGTCAAAGACAGTCCAATTGGCAGGAACGATTCCAAGATTGGAGGGGGGAAATAAAGGAAAGGAGGAAGTAGAAAGGACAAGCCTGAAAAAGAGCTGGGCAGGCTTCAGCTATATTTCAATAAAGAACAGATGTTAAGTATTATTATTTCAAGATTTCTTACACTTTGTGATTTTCTAACACCCTCTACTAATCATGTATTTAATACCTCTTTTTAAAAAAATCTCACCAAAAAAACTCTCACATTCCTCAAAAAGATACACAAAATTATGATATGACCCAGAAATTCTTTTTTTATATAACTTTTTCTTTTTTTAATTTGTTCGACAAAGTTTTACATATTGGAGGGAATTGTTGCCAATATTCCTGCATACATGGATATTGACACAGTGAGATAGTAAGTTAAGGCCGGTCCTAGTCCAGGATCTACCTCCCTTCATCCATTCCCTGAACTCATCTCTCCTCTGAAATCCCCCCATACTATAATTTGAAATGAATATATACATCTATATTAATTGTTGACATTTCTGAGTTTCTCTGCCTGCCTGTGTACACTTAGGCTTCTCAAGGGAGATGAGCATTCCCAGTTGTATTGACAGCTGCCCTTGTCCCTCCCTCCTTGGCTCCCTCCTTCTTCCCCCCATCTTCACAGGTATGGTTCCCCCAGCTTATGTAGAAGTTCAACTTCAGTGAGTTTATTACTTAAACTCAGCTAACCATCATCCTGTCTTAGATTTTACACTTCCACATATGAGAGAAACATTTGGTCCTTAAACCTCTGTGTTTGGGATATTTCACTCAGCATAATTTTTTCCATTTCCATCCATTTTATTGCAAATGCCATAATATTCTCTCTAAAGCGGAGTAGAACTCGCTCTGTACATATACCACAATTTTTGAATCCATTCATCCAGCGAGGGGCATCTGAGTTAGTTCCTTAGTTTAGCAACTGAAATTGAGCTGCTATAAACATTGATGTAGCTGTGTCTCTGTAGTATGCCAATTCTAGCTCTTTTGTGACCCAGTGATTCTACTCCTTTGTATGTAGGTTTAAAAAGAACTGGAAACACGGAGTCAAAGAAATACCCTCATACCAAACTCTCTTTCAGCACGATTCACTATTCAATAACTGAAAAGGCGGAAACAACTCAAGTGTTCTGTCAATACTGTGGGTAAGCAAAATGTGGTGTATACAAGATGACGAACTATCACTCATCCACCAACGGGAACAGCATCTGGATACAAGTTATAACAAGGCTGAATCTTGAGAACAATATGCTAAGTGAAATAAGCCAGACATAAAAGGACAAATAGCATACGGTTTCACTTACACAAAATATCTAAAATAGTAAAATTTGTGTAGAGAGGAAGAAGACTGTGGTTATTAGGGATGGACACAGAAGGAAATGAGCTGCCTAAAGGTTACAGTTTCTGAAAAACTCTGGAAATAATACTGATGCTTACACACAACACAGGGACTCATAATTAATGTCACTAAATTGTACACTTAAAAAGAGCTAAAATGGCAAATTTTATGCTGCATATATTTTCACAATGAAAAAGAAATTTCTGAAACTCACAAGATTTATTATATTTATTTCCCTTTAGAGAGAATAAATATTCAGGCGGCAGGAAAAGGTTTACCTCAAACCCACAACTACCCTACCAAGGAGCCAAGGACAGGGAGCAGGATGAAAGCAGAAAAAAATTATCAATGATCTGATTACTAAAAGGAACAATGAAGGTATAATGAAGTGGGGCTGGAGCGGTGACTCGGCAGTAACGGTGCTTGCCCAGCATGCTCAAGTACACGGGTTCAAACCCCAGCACCCACATACACAACAAGTGTCAGAGCAATGAAAGTCATGTGAAAAACTCAATAAAAATTGATTCTCTCCCTCTCTCTGTCCTTCTCTCTTTAAAAAAAAAAAAAAAAGATATAATGAAAGGAGTAAGTGAAAAAACTCGAGATAAAAAAACTATTATCAAAGAACCAGACATACTGAAAAAGGAAGCAACGGAGCTAAAATCTTGTCAGTCACAGCAGAGGAGCGATGGAACAACTTAATGATAGACTAACTTCTATAGAAAACAGAACCTCAGCTCTTTTTTTTTTTTAAGAGAGTGAGGGACAGTGAGATAGAGAGAAAGAGAGAAGCAATTTTTATTTAGTTTTTCATGTGACTTTCATTCCTCTGACACTTTGTTGTGTGCGTGCTGCTGGGGTTTGAACTCGAGTACTCACGCATGTGAGGCAAGCGCCGTAACCGCTGAGCCACCGCTCCAGCCCCAGAATCTCAGCTCTTGAAGAAAGAACTTCCAACGAGGATAGGCTGAGTAAGGATGAGCACACTGATGACAAAAAAGAGAAAAAGAAAAAAACCCAAACTCACAGAACACAAGCAGAATTTTCAAAATGTCTGAATGAAATCAGAAAAAAGCAATCTAAGAGTAATTGGAATACAAGAAGAAATTGAAACACAAACTAATGGCATAAGGAACATTCTCAATGACATGCTTAAAGAAAAAATTTCCAATATCACAATAGAGTCAGAAATGCTCATCCAGGAAGTGGTACAGGACACCCAATAAGCCTAATCAAATTAGAAGCTCACCGAGACACATCATATTCAAAATGTATAACAGGAAAATCAATGAAAGACTAATAAAAGTGGCAAGAGTGAAATGCCAAATCACATTCAGAAGCAAACCAATAAGGATCACATCTGACTTTTCAGCTCAGACTCTAGAAGCAAGAAGATCCTGCAAGGAGATCTTTCAATGCATGAATGACTACAACCCTCAGCCAAGAATACTATACCCAACAAAACTGAATTTCAAATTTGACAGGGAAATAAGAACATTTCACGATAAGATCAAACTTACAGCATTCATGAACAGAAAACCAGCATTACAAAGAATCCTCAAAGATAAACTCCAGATAGAAGAACAAGCAAAAACTCCTCAAAACCCACAAACAGAGGAAATTCAACAAAAATACACACTATCAAGAGACAACCAAGACAGTAGAGAACATACTAATAAAACATGATGACTATGAACCACAACCTCATAACTATCTTAACACTGAATGTGAATGGTCACAACATACCAATCAAAAGGTGACGCAAAATTAATACAATTAAAGTGGCCATTTTGCCAAAAGTGCTATACCGATTCAATGCACTCCCCATCAAGATACCAATGTTATTCTTTATAGATATAGAAAAAGCATTTCTCAAATAGATTTGGATCAACAAGAAACCCAGAATAGCCAAAACATTACTAAGCAAGAAAGACAAAACTGATGGTTTCATAATACCAGATCTAAAATTATATTATAGAACTATAGTAACCAAAACAGCATAGTATTGGTATCTAAATAGGAATGAAGACCAATGGAATAGAAGACTCTGAGACAAACCCACAAATCTTTAATCATCTGACCTTTGACAAAGGGGGTCAAAATATAACATGGAAGAGTGACGGCCTATTCAACAAATGGTAATGGACAAACTAGACAGCCATTTAAAGGCAGTTGAAATTAGATCCTTATCTCTCTCTTCCACAAAAATCAAATCAAAGTGGATCAAGGAACTAGGAATTAAAATGCTACCATTCAACCACTAGAAGAAAAATTAGGACCAACACTCCAGCAAATGAGAGTTGGCATCGACTTCCTCAACAAGACTCCTAAAGTAAAAGAATTAATGATTGGGATGGATGCCATTAAATTAAAAAGCTTCTGCTCAGCCAAGGACCTGGTCAAAACTGTCAAGAGAGAACCCAAAAACGGGAGATAATCATGACCTGTGATTCCTCTGACAAGAACTCAAAAAACTTAATATCAAAAACACAAACAATCCAATCACTAAATAGGCTAGAGAGCTAAAACAGAAACTTCTAAACAGAGGAAGCCAATGAATACATGAGAAAGTATTCTAAATCAGTAGTAATTAGAGAAATAAAAATCAAAACTATATTAAGATTTCACCTC
The DNA here is from genome assembly GCA_004027875.1 of Aplodontia rufa. Lineage (NCBI taxonomy): Eukaryota > Metazoa > Chordata > Mammalia > Rodentia > Aplodontiidae > Aplodontia > Aplodontia rufa. Next base: position 19,649 of record PVKS010011409.1, on the reverse strand, counting down.
ATTCAGATTGGCAATGACAAAGAATATAAACAATAACAGATGCTGGAGAGGTTGTGGGGAGACAGGAACACTAGCACACTGTTGGTAGAACTGCAGACTGGTACAGCTACTCTAGAAAGCAGTATGGAGAATCCTCAAAAAATTAGGGTTGGATCCACCCTATGAACCTGCTATCCCTCTTCTGGGTATTTTCCCAGAGGAGCTAGTATCAGCACTTTATAGCAACACAGCAAAATCTATGTTCATAACAGCTCAATTTACAATAGTTAAATTATGGAACTAACCCAGATGTCTCTCACTGGATGAATGGATCTGAGTTCTACTCAGCTATTAGAAACAATACTGTACTTTGAAGGTAAATGAATGGCAATGAAACAGATTATGCTGAGCAAAGTTAGCCAAACCCAAAGACTCAAGGGTTGAATGTTTACCCTCATTTTGGGGACTAGAGCAAGACCCATGTTTGAGTGAAAGGTTGTTAAACTCATGTATTAGACCCAGTAAAGGCATAGCAACACATAATCTAGGTGAAACCATAGATTTGCAGGAGCAGGGGAGCAGGAGGATAGACAGGTATCTAGGGAGACAATCAACAATGTAGCATACTTTTTGCCCTCCCCTCAGAAACCAAATGATATTTATGCAATCATTTAATTCTGGAAAACTCATAATCGCGCGCATGTGTGTGTTCATATAGATATAGATAGAGATAGAGATAGATATATAGATATATAGATATAGAAAGAGAGGGAGAGAGAAAGGGACTTTTTATATTGGTTGTAGGGGTGAAATATAGAAGAATCAAGCTACTAGGGTATGGGCAATGGGGTAACTCTGGTTTAGGAGCAAATGCATACCATATTGTTCACATTTTTTATTGTACAACTTCATTCACATTTTTTATTGTACAACTCAACTTCTTAATAAAAAATAAAAGACTACTTTATTGGCAAGTGATTCATATAAACTATTGTAAACAGTATTAACCTTTCCACAGTCAATCATAGCAACTCTAGAGTTGGCTGTAGGGGAAAAAAGTGAAAAATGGGGTAGCTGACATCTGTAGAGAGAGACTCTTGAAAAGCTCCTTAGAGACTGGAGGCACAAAGCTACAAAAGGCACATGGCACAGGAAGGGGGAAGGTGGAAAGACAATTTTTGTATAAACTGGATCCAGCCAAGCATCCAGACCACTCTGGTAATGCCGTAAACACTGGATGAATATACAAGCAAATAGTAAATGCAAGGAGCACTGACGGCTGTGATGGCGGAGAGACACAGTCATGCTCATGGAAGAACTCCAAGCCATTCTGTGCACAACGTATCACAGGAATATGATTAAATCTTTACTCTTTATTATTAAAAATATATTTACAGAATCTTTTAGCTAGAAGTAGCTTTTTACATAATTTTGACCAATTCCCTGATTTTGGGAGCAGAGTATGGGACTCCAACCTTGTTCACCTCCCTCCCAGACCACTGTTCTTTCCACAGCCCAGGCTGCCACTGACTGATGCCTGCTCTGTGCCAGGTGAAAGAGCATTTAAGATCAATTTACAGCAGGAAGAGGATCGTCAAGTAAGGGCAGAGACCAAATTCTATAATCATACTGTGAAAACTAAAATATCTTGATTATCAATGTATTATTTCAAAAAGAAAGGAAGTTTTATGCACAACAGAAATGACAAAATTATAAGATAGCATGATATGTATGGCCTCACAATGTTTGATTTTCACATTGCTCATAAACACAATCTTTGTCAAAATATTTGAAGGTTTTATTATTTCCCCCAGAAATGTCTCTTAATCTATTATTCAAATAATCTAAATATCTTTTTTCAATATTTCCTTTACTGATACCTTCTATGATACACATTGAGGGTTTGTTTGTTTTTTAACCAATTTCATTTTTTAATTTTTTCATCTGGCCTTTGTTTCTCTGACACTTAGTTCTGTGTGTGGTGCTGGGGCTGAACCATGGTCCTCATGCATGCCAGGCAGGCACTCTAACTGCTGAGCCACAGCTCCAATCCCTTTTTTTTTTTTTTTCTACGTTTGTTTTGGTCCTAGGGACTAAACCCAGGGGCACTTTCCCGCTGAGCAAAGTCCCCAGTCCATTTTATTTTTTATTTTGAGACAGGGTCTCAGTAAGTTGCTGAGGCCCCCAATAAGTTGCTGAGAGTGGCCTCTAACTTATGATCCTCCTTATCTTAGCCTCCCAAGTCGCTAGTATTATAGGTGTACAGCACCATACCCAGCCATACATTGTATTTTTTTAAGAGAGACAGAGAAAGAGGGAGAATCAATTTTATTTATTTATTCATTTCCCTCCCCCAACACTTACTTGTATATTTGGTGCTAGGGTTCAAACCTGGGTTCTCACACATGCTAGGCAACTGCTCTATTCCTAGTCACTGCTCCAGCCCCCAAACACTGTTTTTTAAGATGTGGGGGTGGAGGGGAGAGAGAATCAGTTTTATTTATTTTTTCATCAGGCCTTTCTTGTGTATGTGTTGCTGGGGTTTGAACCCGGGTCCTCGTGCATGCCAGGCCAGCACTCCAACTGCTGAGCCACTGCTCCAGCCCACATAGCATTTTTAATATTTTAAAGAAAGAGGGACACTGAGTGAGAGAAAGAGAGAGAGAGAGAGAGAGAGGGAATGAATCAATTTTATTTAGTTTTTCATGTGGCTTTTGTTGTTCTGAGACTTCATTGTTTATGTGGTGCTGGAGTTAAAACTCATGTACTCGAACATGCCAGGCAAGCACTGTGATCATTGAGCCACTGCTCTAGCCCCCAACACTGTATTTTTAATGGGAAATAAAATTATGATTCATTGAGTAAAAAGTTACTTAAAAAAACTCTACTGAAAATAGCTGTCCTAACCCAGCTCATTTTAAGCAATAAGCAGATGATTTTTACTTTAGAATGCTCTGAAGTCAAAGACTAGCGAAGAGCAATGCCAGCTCCTGACCTATACCCATGCTGAAGAAGCTGACGATAACTCTTTTTCAGTAATGCAAGGGTATTTTTTCAGTCTTTTATTTTGAAGATTTTTAAATATACTGAAAACCTGAAAAAGTACATAATCAACACACGCTGATTTATCAAATGCTAACACTTTGCTGCACTTGTGAGCATTTTCTATCAGCTCTTACATGTACATGAGAACATGCATGTGCACATAGTTTTCTCTTTTCTGAAATAAAAAACTTGAAAACAAATTAAGGACAGCATACTTTAGCCAAAATCTCCTAAGAGTATCTAGAATATATTCTCACACTTAAGAACATTAACAATAATTCTAAAATATCATTTGATATTCAGTTTAAACTTAAATTTCCTTTGTAAAAGTTATATTTGCTCCCTATCCATGATGTCATCAAATTCATACATTATTTTGGTTATAGTCCTTTTGGGCATTTTTCCTCTACAATAAATCCCTTCATTTTTTTTGTTCTTCATGATGCTAGATTTATCTTATTATTCTTCCCCAGGTGTTATTTAACTTATTCCATTATTCCTATATTTCTAGTATACTGGACGTTAGGGGTTAGAGACTTGATTGAGGTAGAACATTTTAGCATGAACGTTTCACAAGTGATATTATATAATAATATATCCTTATCAGAAGGTATGAAATGTCATTAGTGATGCTAAGCTTGAACACTTGATTAAAGTGGTGACCACCAAATCTGTCCACTAAAAGAGGCCATTCTGCCCAGTGTAATTAATTACTAAGTCAAATAAGGCATGATTCTTTCAATCCATGTGAATATCTTACTCCCCATGAACTTTCATCCTAACCTTTAGGTTTCATCATCACTGATGATCTTGGCTGAATCAATGGTTACAATGTGGACTGGACACGATGGAGCATTTAACCTGTGCTGTGCATGCTGCCATTACCAGGAGAGAGAGCACAACGGTTAAGAGGACCAGTCCAACCTGCCTACATAATAGAATCCGTAGAACTCTGGAGAGCTGTTTCCAACTACCAATATTGAACCCTATCACAAATGAACTAGAATTAGAATCTCTGGGGAGGTATACAGGCATTGATAATTTTAAAAAGCTACTATGGGATTCTAAAGTGTACTTAACCAACTGTAGTTTTTCTGTGCCTGGGGAATAAAAACTATTAGTTTATCTGAGATAGATACTATCAATACTCCTAAAATGGATAGTAGGAATACTGTAAAGATTAACTAATTAAATATGAGGATTAATTAAAAAGTCCTTAGGGCCATGCATCTAGCAAACACTCAATAAATATCAGTGATCAACACATGTATAAATATTTACCAAAAAAAATCCATGTGAGTATGCACGTAAAAAAAAACACATGTTGGTGTATTCTAACATATACATATGCACCTAACAACACAACTTCAAAATACATCAAACTATGCTTGATAAAACTGCATGAAATAAAAATAATTAAAAATTTTTGGACATAGATTTTTAAATATCCTTCTCAAAAACTGAGAGATTAACGTCAAAAAATGATAACAGTACTCAGGAGGCTAAGGCAGGATGACCTACAAGTTCTAAGGCAACTTAGGCAACAAAGTAAGATCCTACAAATAAATAAACAAATATTTATGAAAAGAAGAACAATTAGTACATTGTTGTATATGCATATACACCTTTCTTTCAAAGCACACAGAAAATACTTAGAACTATAGATCACGTAAGAGACTATAAGGGCCAATAAATTATCAAGAATTAAACATTCAGACCACTGTCTTCTAACCATACCACAATAAAACTAAGCATTAACAAAAATAGCACAAAAGTTAGAAATTAAATAGCCTTAATAAACAACTAGCCTAGTTAGTCATAAAGTACATATTAATGCCTATTTGTTAATCAATACTACTGCTATATTTATTAATTCAATATAAATATTTAAATGCTTAATATTTAAGTGTCAAATATCTAAACATTTAGAACTGAATAATAAAAATACTGCATATCACAGTCTGGAATACAACTAAAGATGTAGAAGGATCTTTGTAGCTTTAAAAATGTTAATAAGAAACAAGAAAGGTTAAATATAATAAGCTAAGTATTCAACTCAAGAAGCTAGGAAAAAGGCAAAAAAACTTATTCTTTGTAAAGACTAATAAGAGAATTTTGGCTAGCAAGAGTTAGCAAGAATTTTAAAAGAGAAAAAAGAAAGAAAAGATTAATACAGGATAGAAAAGTATCAAAGGAGATTTTTTAAATAATAAAAGAATATTAAAGAGTATCAGGAATCCTATATGCATATAAATTTGAACAGATTCTCATTTAATTATGTCAAATTGGCACAAGAAGAAATATAGACTGAATAGACCAATAGCATGAGAGAAATTAAAACAGCAAAGATCTTGCCTCCTGAAAAACAGCAGGTGCAGGCTATTTTACAGTGTGCTTTACCAAACTGTAAGGAACAGTTAACTCCTGTTTTATGCAAGCTGTTCTAGAAAAATGCAGGCATCAAATGCTGATGTTATGGTTTAGACATGAAGTATCCCTCAAAAGCTCATATGTGAGATAATAAGAATGTTCAGAGATGAAATGATCAGGTTATGAGAGCTTAAATGGAATCACTGGATTAATACGCTGATACAGATTAACTAGGGAGTAACTACAGGCAGGTAAAATGTAGCTGGAGGGAAGTAGGTTACAGGGGGAATGCCTTTAGAGTTTCTATTTCATCCCTGGTGAGAGTTCTCTGCTTCCTCTTGCCATGGTCTGAGCTGCTTTCCTCTGCTCTGACTTTCCACCATGTTCTGCCTCACCTTGATCCCAGAGCAAAGGAGTGGTCATCTACTGGATTGAGACCTCTGAAACCGTGAGCACCAAATAAACTTTTCCTCCTCCACTTTGGTATCATCATGCCTTTTGGTCCCAGCTGCAAAACAAATAACTAAAACAACTGAAGAGGGTACTTCGTGAAGCTATTATAATCTTGATTCTAAATACTGGATAATAAGAAAAATCTTAGGTCCATTCTAATGTGACATGAAAATCCTACATTCCACAGTACATTAGTGAACTCAGTAGTGTATTTAAAACATAGTAACACACGAGGATTAAGCAGGATTTTTTATAGGAATTCAAAGATGGTTCAACAACAGAGAGAGGGAAGGAGACCAGATGATAATCTCAATCAACTAAGAATAGGTGTCATTAAGTTCACCAAAAGCACACTGTTCACTTGAAATATCACATAGGAAAAGGTCCTGAGACCTTGCAATAGGGGGAAACTGAAAAACACATAAGTATATGATTAATTTTATCTCATCAAAATCAAAGATTTTTGCTAAGACACTGCAGACAAAGTTAATAGAAAACTGATTGACAGATTAGAAGTTATCTGTAATACCTAAATTAAAAAAGGGTGTATGGGGCTGGAGCAGTGGCTCAGTGGTTACAGCACTTGCCCAGCATACGCAAGTACATGGGTTCAAACCCCAGCACCCAAGAACACAAACTAAGTGTCAGAGCAACAAAAGCCATGTGAAAAACTCAAAATAAAAAAACTGATTCTCTCTCTCTCCCTCTCTCTCACTGTCCTCTCTTTGAAAAAAAAAAAGGATGTATTACAGAGAAAAGATAAGAAATTCCTGCATATCAACCAGAGAATAATAACCCTGAAAGAACAACAAGAAAATGATACAACAAGGCAATTTACAGAACTTAACCTACAGCACAGAAAACTGGAAACTGGATAGTTCTATCTTTCAGCAGGGGTGTGATGACGTAAGAAGCATCATGCATTGCTAGTGGGAGTGGAAACTGTGAAATTCTCCTGGAGTGGATCAAAGCCTCAGTTAATAAAGAGCACCTCTGTCTTGCTTTGTCTTCTGTGCATACATCTCCTTGGAGATTTCATAGGAAAGAATGGCTGGTCTGGTGTAAGACTGGGGTTTTAGTATGTTATAAGTTCTGACCATATCTATCTACCTGGTTGGTATGACTGCACGTCCACCTAGATTAAAAGACAGGGAAGCAAAAACTCCCACTGTAGTTTTCTCTTTAAGAATCTGGACAAGCCAAGCATGGTGACTCATACCTGTAATTCCAGTAACTCGGGAAACTCGAGGTAGGAGAATCACAAGTTCAAAGCCAGCCTTAGCAACTTAGCAAGGCCAAGCAACTTGTCTCAAAATAAAATATTAAAAGAGCTGGGGGTGCTAGAGTGGTGGCACAGCAATTACAGTGCTTGCCTGGCATGCATGAGGACCCAGGTTCAAACCCCAGTACCACATATACAACTAAGCATCGGAGAAACAAAAAACTGAGGAAAAAAATTTTAAAATTGATTGTCTCTCTCACTTTCCCTCTAACTTTATTATTATTTTTTGAGAGAGAGAGAGAAAAAGAGAAACATTTTTATTTAGTTTTTCATGTGCCTTTTGTTGCTCCAATACTTCATTGGATACATGGTGCTGGGGTTTGAACTTACATACTTATGCCAGCCAGGCAAGTGCCGAAACCGCTGAGCCACCACTCCAGCCCCTCCCTCTATCTTTGGGTAAAAAAAAAAGAGAGAGAGTGAGCTGGGGATGTGGCTTAGTGGTTAAACATCCCTGGATTCAATCACTAGTAAAAGAAAAAAAAGAATCTGGACAAGGTTTTACTTTTTTTTTTTAGTCAAATTTTTAAAGACTGGAACAAAACACTGTCCCACAACTGTGGCTGATGGGAAACTGTTAGATACTTAATTTTTAATATAATTACAGAAACAAACGTGACTGACTTCTAGTTGTACTAATCATCATTATACTGGGAAACTGGCAAAAGAAGAAATTTAGCTCCGAGAAAGAAAAGAAAGAATTTAGCTCTGAGGTTGAAAAGACAATCTGAAGAAAGGGTTCTTGAAGTTTCAATATCCCAAAGTATCATGGTGCAATATTCACATGGGTCTGCTTGTCTTAGCCAAAGGAAAGAGAATTCAAGGAAATCTCAGCACTATAAGAGCCCATCTTGGAGACAATCTTAAAGGAGGGAAAACAGAGGGTTTCCTGACTCCCAATGGTGAGTTAGGCCCTGGCAGAACTGGTAAGAGCTAGACTCAAATCTCAGAAGGGATTAAGGATTCTCCCACATGAAGCCTCCTCTCCAGAAAACAGCGGAGGCTGCCAGGAGACAGAAGTGGCAGTCATCAACCTTACACTTCAAAGCCAAGTTCACTCATCAGGTACTGGTAGAGGCTTGTCTCCATGAAAACCGTCTCTGGCAGACCCTGCTACAATAGGGGCAGAAAATGTACATCACAGCCTAAGGATTTCATGCTCACAAGATTCAGAGGCCAAACCATTCTTCTGATTCCTGTTGATGAAAGATGCAGGTACTCAGCTCCAATGACTTTCATCCTTTGGCACTTGCAAACCAGGCAACCCTTATGCAAATAGTTTTAAAGCCACTGATATAGCTGATACCAGGGGAATCTAAGTTGTCCCCAGCCTTTTCTTAAACAGCAGATTTCCATGCTAACAACAAAGCTAGTTCTTAAAAGTGGTAAAAGCTCAGTCTCAAGAGGCTGTGCGTCAGGACCTTCCAGAGGGCCAGGTCTCTGGCTCACTTGCTCGCTGGCTGAGGAAAATGCATACCCCTGCTGTCTCCCCAAGGCAACTTCTGTATGGGTCTGAAAGGCTTAGGGAACTCTCCTCTTAATGCAATGATGAGTACTTTCTGCAGGCAACTGGACCTATGTGCCCACTAGAGAAAATGATGCTTATCATAAAAACAGGAAAGTTTCCTGGGCAAATAGGGAGAACTCCTGGATAAACATGCAGTATGTAACATCTGCTTTGGGTAAAGAAACATGATGTTAAAAAAAAAACTGACAAGCATGAACCAGGATTAATAACATATTTGCAAGTGCAATGCAAAGCAAAGAACCTTTCTAGAATTCTAAGGAAAAGTTAATGGTATTCTTAAGGTTATGGTTTGTTTCAATAACAAATTTCAAAACCTTAAATGGTGCAAAAAGTACCAACATCCTAACTATAACCAGATTTTATATTATTCTGAGCAAGAGAAGTTGGTTAAAAAACCCTTAAAAACATAGTGATTTTTTAAAAGAGCAAATTGCAATTTTCCTAAATATCAAGAGGGCAAGAAATGAGAAACAGCCATGTGGTTTCACAAACTCTCTATTTAGAGGCTAGCAGGAAAAAGAAATCTGTACCAGATACTAAGGAAAGGATAAAGGCTGTTCCCTCAGTCAGGGCTATTAAGGAAGCAATGTAAATAACGTTGAGTGAGTAGGAAGAATGTACAAAGCACAGGGAAAAGAAGCATGCTTACAGTGGGCTTGTAAAGCGCTCCATATTTACCTGTCAGTGGGAGGGAGGAGAATTACAACACAAAACACAACAAGAAGAAGTCTGGCATGGAGTGTCCCGAAGCACAAAGTGAACGATTAGCACCCAATGCAGGCATCAATCCTGCTCTCACTTCCATCCATCAGTACTTCCTTGACCTTGGTGTCTTACCACTCAACTTGTAGCCCAGGGGAAAAGAGGCTACTGAGATCTATCATGCCCAACCACCAGGGCTGGGTTTCCACAAAGTAGCATGGAGCCAAACACTTAACATATTTTAAAATATTCCTTTGCCTGGGTCTGTCCTGTGAATCTCTCTCTTCTTGGTGATCTTACTGATGAAGAGTTGAGCTATTTAGGATCCTGGTTACTTTCCTCTCTTCTCATTAAAAAGACAAGAGAATTAATACTGTCACAAGAATACACATGCATCTTAAGAAGGGTATCACAGTACTTGATCATTTTTTAAAAAGAAAGTAGAAACATCAGAAAAATGAAATACCAAGAAATTTAATTGAGCCCTGAACAATGAAACACTAGTTCCGAAAGCACACTACAAAACAAGAGAACACGGACGCCCTTGAGTCAGAGAACCTGCAGTGGCAGGCAGACAGCAGTGAAGGACGAAGAAGTAGCCTCTTCATTTAAAAAGAATTTAGAGGGGCTGGAGTGGTGGCTCAGCAGTTATGGCGCTTGCCTGGAATGTGCGAGGACACAAGTTCAAACCCCAGCACCACATACACAATGAAGCGTTAGAGCAACAAAACCCACGTGAAAAACTAAATAAAATCGATTCTTTCTCTCATTGTCCCTCTCTCTTTTTAGAAAAAGAAAAGAAAAGAATGTAGAAATTGGAAAGTCATTTTGAATGAGTAGTACTTGCCACCAAAAAGGACACATGCTTTCAGAACATGTTCCCTGGCCTAAGTCACTACCTCATGAGGAATGGAGAAAACTAGGAGCACCCTTTCAGTCACTTCCTGAAATCACCTCCAGCTTTCTTCAGGCCAGCTCACCAGTTCCTATTACAAGTTGTCTGCTGAGCGTCCTCCTTTAGTAATCTTCTGGCATTCCTTCTAGCCTTCTGTGGGGACTGTGCCAGAAACTTCTGCCTGATAACAAAGCTCATCTTCTAGTCAGCCAGGCCAGGTCAGTATTGCTCAATCTTCTCCATTTCAGAGCACACAAAAAAATCAATTTGGCTAGAAAATATACTCCCTCTACTTTGAACCTCTTAGAAACCTATAGGTTGGAATATTCAACTTTTAAATGCCCCTCGATCTTAAGTTGGCTGAAGTAGGTAGGGTCTTTGCCCCAGCTCGTTACCTGTGTGCTTTTTCTGAATCCAGAGGATCCACAGCTTAGATGTCAATCCAAGAAAATCACAGTGACTTTGTTAAAGGCTTAGAATCAAAATGTTTTCTAAAGATAATCTACTCATAAATTTTAGGATAATCTATGCCCACCAGAAATGACAGAAATATTTTTTAAAGGTACTGAAAAATTGAAAAAAAAAAACAAGAAAAAGAAAAGTCCTTTTTCATGAGAATTTTAAGGCTGGTTTAATTCTGGCTGGGGATGCAGCTCAGTGGTCAAGTGCTTGCCTAGCATGTACAAGGCCCTGGGTTCAATACCCCCCAAAAAAAGAGAGGAATGGGGGCTGGAGCGGTGGCCCAGCGGTTTCGGCGCTTGCCTGGCAAGCACAAGGACCCGGGTTCAAACCCCAGCACCACGTACGCAACTGAGTGTTGGAACAACTAAGGCCATGTGAAAAACTAAATAAAGTTGTTTCTGTCTCTCTCACTGTCCCTCTCTCTTTAAAAAAAAAAAAAAAAAAAAAAAAAGAGAGGAATGGGGGAGAAGGAGAAAGGGAGGAAGGGAGGAAGGAGTGAACTATAATTCACTATAATGTGAAGGCTAACTAGGGCTGCAACTCAAAAGCCCATTAGGGACACGCAGCAATTCAATCCCCTCTCGCGTAACCAGCATCTGAAAACCTGTCAAGATCTGCCACAGTTCAGTCACTGGGAATATACCAATTATGCTCTGTGACATCCATCACAGAGAAAAAATTGCAATACTTAATCATTTACAAAACAAATTTCAGGCAGCAGTCCAGGACTTACCCTTGTCATGAACACCAACTGAGAGTTTCTTCACACCATCAACCAGAACATTTTGTGTATCACCGTGTCCATCTTCTGAGTCACTGTCACCAAACTGAGCCTCTATAATGACATCAGGACTCTCATTATAGCCTTTTAGGGACTGCTGCAAGAGATGGTGTCCACAGAGGTCCTCAGGGAGATCAGATTCATAGGCAGCTTCTGTTTCCTTGCCATTGCTCTCTGGTTTAATTACCTGAAGAAAAGAGAAAAATTCAACTAAATACTGGAGGGAAAAAAGAAAAGAGTAGATTTCTCCTTTTCTAAGGAAAAAATGACACATTCAGAAGCTGACAGTATTACACGTTTACCATGCAGTTTGAAAAAGAGCTCTTATTTCCCAGATGCACAGACTGCCATATGGACATAATCTATCCACCAATGCCAGCCTGATACTCGCTCAGCTCACGAGGCCCCAAATTAATGCCATATCCACTTCTCATTATTTGATCTATGTTTTCATCCCCTCTCCCCCATAAAGTACCATGCTGGTTCCTCAGAGTTCATCTTATAGAAGGAATTAGTACATTTGGGAATGATAAAAGAATTCAACACAGTATGTCATTGTATTACCAAATGAAACCACTAGAATACAGATGAACAGAGGAGGGGCAAAATTAAACATGAGCAAGAATTTATAAAATGTTTTCATTAAAATACAAAGCACTGCTGGACACAATGGCACACACCTATAATCCCAGCAGCCCAAGAGGCTGAGGCAGTAGAATCCCAAGTTCAAAGCCAGCCCCAGCAACCCAGCAATTTAGCTAGGCCCTCAGCAACTGAGTGAGACCCCTGTTTCAAAATTTAAAAAATCAAAAAGGGCTGAGGATATGGCTCAGTGGATAAACACTCCTGAGTTAATCCCTGGTACCAAAAAAAAAAAAAACCAGAAGCCTTAATTCTCCGTTTTGAGACTGAAATCAGTTTTTATATAAAGCACCTAGATTAATGAATATCTACACTATGAAAGAAACAAATAGGAGGGGGGAAAATCCAGGCACTAATCCATTTAATGAGTTTGACACAATAGTCACCTAACACCATTCTTTGACACTTATTGGCAGGTGTTACTCAGTCATGAAAACAACTATAACCCTATATGTAAACCAATCCATAATTAGCAAAAAATGTAGCATCAAACTGTAGGCTCTATGTGTGAAATGCAATACCACATCCTTTTTAGGAATCTTTCTAGATAAGAAATCTATATACATTTTAAGCATATAATTAAAATTTAAATGATTACATATTTATATACGTAAATATAAAAAACAAAATTGATCTCCATTTGCAAAACAGTCCTCCTTTCATTCTTTCAAACACATGTTGGAAGGCCAGGCACCTTACAAGGCCTACATCCTGGTGGGGTGGCATATGGCAACCACTATACTCATTCAACACATCATTATGGAGTCCCTTTCAAGGCGGTTAGGCCAGCAACCTCCAAAAAGACTCCCTCAGGCCCCTTCTTGCACAAACATATGCACGTGAAGCCACAGCCAGGGTACTGCATTTACACAATGAAGAAAGCAGCTTACCTCTCTGTACCTGCCTTGCACATGAGTCCTGGTTTCCTACCTGACCCAAAACAGATCATGTGGAAAACAGAATTTTCCCCCCACATTTTTCATTGGTGCATTATAGTCATACGTAATGGTGGGGTTTGTTGTTATATATTCATACATGCACAGGAAATAACAATATATAACCTAACATAGTGTTAGATTATCTAATACCATTCCCCAGTATTTTCCTTTTCCCTCCTCTCCTCCTCCCTGGTTCCCTTTCCTCTATTTTACTGACCCCCCCTTCAATTTTTAGAGACCTCCTCCTCTTTTTTTCCTTTTACCTCTCAAGCCTCCACATATGAGAGAAAACAACCAACCCTTGACTGAGTTTGGCTTATTTCACTTAACCTAATGAGAAAAAAAACAGAATTTAACAAGAAGTTATGAAAGAGAATTTGATATCACTCAAATCACCAAACCCTTTCAATTTGCTTAAATGTGCCTAACAAACTCAATAATACTTAGGAACACCTGCCCTGCCATCCTCAAAGAATCCAGCCAATCACAGGCACTGTCAGAGCAGCCCAAAAACAGCAGCAGGTACATGTGCACAGCCCATGTCTAAGGCATGGTGGCCTCAGCCTTATCACTGCTCTACTGATCTGCCCTTGCTGTGATTCAGATATGAGATCTCCCCCAAAAGCTCACATGAGACAATACAAGGAAGTTCTGAGATGAAAGGATCCTATCTTGAGAGCCTAAGCCCAATCAGTGCATTGACTGGAACAGAGTAACTGGGTGGCAACTGTAGGCAGCCCATGTGTGGCTAGAGGAGGCAGGTCACAAGTGGCATGCCTTCGGGGTTTTTCTTTTGTCCCCTGCTTCCTGGTGCCATGCCCCTGAGCTGCTCCCCTATGCCTTTCTGCTCTGAGGCTCTGCCTCAGTTCCATCCAGAGCACAGAGTCCGCCACATGTAGACTAAGACCTCTGAAACCAGGAGTCCCAAATAAACTAGTCCTCCTCTACGTTCATGTCTTTTTGGTCACAGTGGTGAAAACGCTGACTAAAACAGTCCTACTCAATCTTCACACATAGCTTTCTCTCAAAGAAAAAGAGGATGGGGACGAAACAAACAACAATAGCAACAAAACGAAGTGGTAGAGTTAGACTACATATAGTTCCTGCTCCTTTACACACACGCGTGCGCACACATTTTTTGTTTGGTTTTTGAGGAGTCTCTCTATGGTACCCAAGCTGGTCTTGAACTCCTGGGCACAAGCTGTTCTTCACCTAGCTTCCTAAGTAGCTGGCAATACATGTGCACACCATCACACCAGTTTTCTAGAAAACGATTAAGAAGCGTGCCTGTTGTAGAATTATTTATTTCTGCTACTAATGTTTTCACAAAGCATTTGGTTCCCACAGGCCACTGAGAAAATATTACATGGGAAACGAGAGTTCCGACTTTATTTGAAGGCTGAAGCACATCACAACAAAGGCATTCTTTGTATGTTAGAGTGCATCAGTATGTGGGGACACACACACGTGCTCACACGCACAGACTTCCTTGAGCACAGTGATTCTGCCCACCTACGTGTCAAGAATTATGCTATCATGCTTTGGCTCATGTACACGAAGTTCAAAGAACAGTCAACGGGAAGAGGAAATCAGTGAAAAGCAGTAACCAGAGGACAGTCAACTTCACCACATGGCACATTTCAAAACAGCCCAGTTCTGACTTTGTGATAATCTCTATGGTTTAGATTACCCATACTCAATTAGCATTTTGGACATGAACTCACTCCTGAGTTACTAAAGCAAAAAAATGCTATAAGGTAACAGAATTTCATGAATAAATCAAGTCACCAAACCTGTGCCATTAAAATATAAATTAATATGCTACACTAAAAATATTTTCATACTAGTTTGAAGACCCAGGACACATAAGAATAAAACAAAAGGCAGCCCACCTGTGCACTGAGGGTCTTCCTTGCCCCCTCTGTGGGTGTCCACAGTGGCTGGGTTTGGTTCACCCCTACCTTCCATTCTTCCCCCTCTCTGGGACAAAGGAGTTGACTGGAGTGTTCCCACAGATGCCGACTCCAGTCCAGGATCACATGCAGCTGGCTTTGATCTGGAACATCCCTTGGTCTCTTTCTTTGCCTTTCAAGAAAGACACTGACCACGTTGGAGAGCACAAGCCAGGATGCCAGGCAAAAGAGAAGCCACATGCTCTAAGAGTGGAGGAGAAAGTACCTCTGCAGGAACCAATGTCCAGGCACCAACAACTCGCCAAGTTCATGGAGGACTCAAGGGACAGCCCAAAGGAACACTCTTGCTCCCAGCCAGGTCTGGGTCAGGTCTCCACTCCTCCCTCAGCCCGGCCTCATTATCTGTAACTAGAAATGCCCAGGGGAAAACCTGTCCAAGTTTCTTGGCTTCACCCTCTCTTGGCCCAGGATTTACAGGACCAGCAGCACTTCAGCAGCAGTGCCTAGCACCTAGCATGACTATAACTGCACAGTAGAGCTCGCTTTGACATCATGGTAGGAATACAGTATGCTACCACCCCTCTGTGGACTTCCCATATGAACACACACAAGATCTCACCAAGTTGTCCATGCTGGCCTTGAACTTGTAATTCTCCTGTCTCAGTCCCTGAGTTACTGAGAATACAGGCATGTGCCACTGTGCCTGGCTTCAATCTATCCCTCAACCTGATCCTGTACACAATGAAGAAACACATGACCAAGTGCTGAAAACCAGATTAGAAGAAAATGGTGAACACCTTGAAGAAAGACCCATGACAGAAAAACTCAGCAAAATGTTCTTTACTATACCAAGCATTATTGGTATTCTCATGGACACTATCACAGATATCATAAGAAAACAAATCCAACAAAAACAGACGATCTGAGATTCTTGGGAGAATCAATATGGAAAGAAAGAACAGAACAGAACAAAAGGCATGGGGGGAAAGATCATCATGAGGTCAAAGACACCAAACCTATGCACTCTCAAGCCCTTCCATATCACACACTGCTTAAGAGCAAGCAGTAGGACTCCTTAGAGAAAGGGCTAACAAGACTACACCAGGACACAGACAAGACAAACCTGGAATGTCTTGTCATACAAGGAAAACTAGGAAGCTGTCAAAGGCTACCAGGGTGTTGCCTCAAAAACACATGAACCATCATGAAAGGGCTTTCTGTGGTCAACCAGGGAGAATTCTAAGCATTAGTACCACCTTTCCTGTACAAACTGCACCTCAGAGGAACTCACGAGATGATGAGGCAAAGTTCTTCTGAAGTATTTCAGCTAATTACTTAGGAAGGAATAAATGCCTCTCAGTATCACCATTTAGCCACTCCCTACTGAAATAATGAATTTAGGAAATGTTCATCGTGATGGCTAAAACCAAAAAATCATATGGTGACTGGGATGGACCACAGTGACAACACCTGAATCCACTGATCAATATGAATATCATAAAAAGAACCAAAGTGCTTCCTGATTCATTATGAAAGAACGTATGTATTAGGCACAGTGGTGCACACCTATAATCCCAGGTGACTCAGGAGGCTGAGGCAGGAGGATTGCAAGTTCAAGGCCAGTCTCAGCAATTTAACAAGGTCCTCAGCAACTTAGTGAGAACTTGTATCAAAACAAAAAATAAAAAAGGATGGGGCTGGAGCGGTGGCTCGGTGGCTCGGTGGTTACGGCACTTGCTCGGTACACGGGTTCAAACCCCAGCAACCCATGTTCAAAACTAAGTGTCAGAGCAACGAAAGCCATGTGAAAAACTCAGTAAAAATTGATTCTCTCTGCCTCTCTCTCTCTCTCTGTCCTTCTCTCTTAAAAAAAAAAAAAAAGGAGCTGGGCATGTGCCTCGGTGTTTAAGCACTCCTGGGTTCAATCTCTGGTACCAAAAAAATGAAAGAACAGAACAGAACGAAGATATCACCACCAGTGAAGTACTGTTCCACAAAAAACCTGAATCGAGATCTTATCTGATACAGGAAATAGAGGAAACAAAGGAACATGTTAAACAACAGGACAGTGTCACACTCAACAAAATGTTGAACATGAGAAATATAAGGAAAGGGGCGAAACGAAGGAAACAGTGACATAGGTTTATTCGGGAGAAACCTGTGGAAGGGGCCCAGTGGAGTCTGGGACGCCCCTGCCACTTACAGACTAGGGTAGATATACAGTGAACGAGGGAGGGGGCTGGTTAAAAATGGGAGTTTCAAAAGAGTGATTTTTCTGGTAAGGGCCCAAGTCAATAGATTCCCATAAGGGCCCGAGTCAGTAGATTTCAAAACAGTGAATAGGGGGTTTGCTGCCTGGCTCACTGGAGTGATTTCTGGTAATTTTCCACATCCATCAGGAAATTCTACAGGAAAATGATCCAGTTTGGCCAACAAAAAAAATCACAAGAAAAAAAAAGGACGGGTGAACCTATAGTTCGAAATACTTGTCACATATCAACTGAAGGCAAAGGTGGGCTTTATTTAGATTGTAACTAACCAAAATTTTTGAAAAGAGAAAAGAGTTTGGAAAGGAGGGAAGAGAGAAGCAGAGAGACTTGAATACTGATTAGGAAATGAATATCATTCATCAACCGTGATTATGTCTCTCTTAAAAATCTTTTACTGGGGCTGGAGCAGTGGCTCAGCGGTTACTGAGTCTGCCCAGCATGTGCAAGGATGCGGGTTCAAACCCAGCACCACGTACATAACTAAGTGTCAGAGAAACAAAAACCAGATGAAAAGATAAATTTTTAAAAATTGATTTTCTCTTTTCCTCTCTCTCTGTCCCTCTCTCTTTTAAAAAAAAAAATCTCTTTTATTCCAGATAACTAAAGTATTTACAAATGAAATGGATCCATCTACACTCTCGTTCAGCCTGATAGCTTTTAATATATGCTATTAACTCCCAAAATCCAGAGGACAGCCTCAACCTTCTTCTTCAATTCTAGACTTATATCCACTCTCCTACCTGAACTCTTCATTTGAATCAAGGGAACCCTTGATCCCCCCAGAACCTGCTTTTAACCCAGTGCTGCCTCCCTCAGCATATGGCACCCACGGTCATCTGTTGCGCCAGCCCAAGCCCAGCATCAGTCTTGATTCTCCCTCTCACTCCACACATTCAGTCCATCAGAAGAACCTACTGGTCTTCCTTTAACTGGATCTTCTTGCCATTCCCCTGTTACTATGTGAACCCCAGCAACCTTCATCTCCTTGCTGAAATAATGAAAGGAGTGGTCTCTTGATTGCTGATTTAAAAAAAATAAAAAAATAAATCGCATCATATCATTCCCCCAAAAGGTTCCCAAGCTCCTTCCACTTCCAGGCCACAAGACCTGATCAAAGCTGGATATATCTAGTTTTCCATTTTCATTTTTTACGACTTCTTCCTTTACAAATTACACACCTGGAGACCTTCTTGCTATTCCTGTAATACTTAAAACCTTTCATTCTGGGGCTTTTATCCTTGCTGTCCTCTGGTGTGGGAAGCTCTCTGCTGGCTCTTCACAGGGCTCTTCTTTTGTTCACACCTCTGCCCAAATATCCACCCCTCAGAGGGGCTTCCTTGGCCCTAACTTAAATAGCCCCACTTCACTGTCATTTCTCTCCCTGAGCACTGCAAGTATTACTCCAAAAATACAGTGCCACGTATTTACTTTCTATTTCCCCAACTAGAATCTAGGTTTCATAAACACATAAGCTGTCTATTTTACTCACTGGTGTATTCTGGGAATTGAGAATAGCATTTCGTAGCCTCTCAGATATACGTTGAAGGAAAGAATCAAAATTCAATTCAGAGATCTGTGCAGTCTTTTCCCTGATAAACTATAAACTCCATGAAGTCGTAGTGGTGAGGCCTGGTACACAGTAAGATCTCAGCTATCTTTTTTTAAAAAATAATGACAAAAGGTACATTTAATATGACATTTCCATCTAAAACCTATCCGTCTCTCAAAGCCTAGTTCAAATGGTTTGGATTTTCTGACCCAGAATCTTCTTCCCAATTCCTTACTATCCCCCTACACACTCCAGGCAAATGCAATTTTTCCTTTTTTCTTTTTCTTTTTTTTTTTTTTTTACAGACCCAAAGCAAATTATCTGTACCTCTTCTTTACTTTTCAACTTCTTTACTATATTATCTACACACATTATATTTCATTGTTAAGACTATCTATTCACCAATTAAACATCTTTGTATATTCTACAGCAACCTTCATAATCAATCTATGTGCTCAATGGCTAAATGTTCAACAATAAACCAATAGATGGCAGGGTGGAAGAATGAAAAAAATGAATATAAAAATTATCAGGGAGCTCCTTTGACTACTTTAAAACAGCCCCCCCTTGACTGTCACCTCTCTTTCCCCTGATCTTACTTTACTTTTTATCACTGCCCTTATCACTGTCTGAAAAATGCATTATCCACTTATTTACCTTCTATTTGTAGACATTTTCAGTCACAAGAGTAGTGTGTTAGAAAACTAGCAGTCCTATTTTCCTAGAATCTAAAAAGTAAGAGGATTTCTTCTGTTGACCTTGAAAAAGCTGGAAAGTCTAATTCAGCAGCTCTCAACTTTGAAGGTGAGCAGATCCTCTGAGGTTCAGATGAAAAGTTAA